>APFE030133943.1:20665-56386 GCA_000404065.3 Pinus taeda
GCGAGAAACCTGCCATTGAGGCATGCAGATTCCAAGGTACTGACGATTTCTAGATCATCTTTCTAGATAATGAGTTGGAGTCGATAGAAAGTGATCCATCGTAGGCAAGCCCACAACTCGAAATCATAGATCAAGTTTTGAAGAAATCTATTTGGCAAGGACTAACTCAGGGATGGTCAAGATGGATGACAGATATTTTGCAAATGAATGGTTTATTTGAAATGACCTCTTGAACACATAACAAAACTGCAGATGGTTTTGGTAACAATTGACCCAAAGCTAATACCCAGAAACCGGCTGAAGACTTTCAATATGGTTTGATTAACTGTTAGGCAAAGGATTTACCAACCCAGGTGAACAAAAAGTGTCGTGTTCAAGAGTGGTTCACTGCTTTTCTAAACATAAAGTGTAACAAACAGGTTCATTTTTCTCTCTTTTCCCCCACCATTTCTGGCAAGTACCTCTTTAGTTTTGACAAGCTTGTGGAGGATAACATTTGCTTGATTATAAGCTCATCATTCAGATGAGTCCAACTTAGTTTAAAATTCAAACCCTAAGAAGGAGTGGTCCGTTCCTGTTTGAAATTGAACATGTCCTTTATTGTTAAATTTTAACGAGTTTAGTATAGGAGAAACTCGATGTTTTTCAATTTTAGGGAGTCAGAAGAAAAACTTAAGAAAACTCCATGGTTGTCCCTTTTCATAAATTTGTGTCCCCCAAGCCCGAAAAAGTAAAAAAATAATACTTGAGAGAACCACTTGATCATTACGATCAAGGAGTACTTTTCATAATTAGTGTCTTCAATCTGAAAAAGTAAAAAAATGATCGAAAACACGTCGTTTTATTACCAATATCGAACTTGAAACGACAAAAGTCCGGCAATCTTTTCATGTTTATATGGTCAAAAAAGAGTTGTAAGTGGACTGTCTTTTTAATTCTGTTTTAACGAGTTTAAAAAGAAAAACTCTGCAATCTTTTCATATTTTACGAGTTAGAAAAGAGCTTAAAGAGGACTCTTATGTTTCGCTTTTTTGTAAATTTTGAAAGAGTCCGAAAAAGTGAAAAAGTATGCTCTTCGTTGAAAATGATCAATTCTTCCTGAAAACCCAATATTTTGCATAAAAAACTAAAAACATTACTCATACCTATTTAAAATAAATAAAAATGCATCAAAAGTTACCTTTTTAAAGTGAAAAATAAACAAATAAAAAATCATTTATTCAAAAAAGCTTATAAAAAGGGCTTTTGTAAATTCATTTTTACCGTTTGACTTCAGAGTGAAAATTAAGAATTTTTGGTAAGAGACTTCCTGTGAAGATTGCAGAAAATCCGACCATTGGAATTGAAAACTGTCAGCTCCAGGTAATCCACATCATCCCTATCTTGCATTTCAACCATTTAATTTTCATTCTAGGGCTTTAAAATTGATTTTTTAAGGAAAATTTTGGTTAAAAATTCGCTCGCAGGGGGTCTGCAGGGGCAGCATGTGGCCCCTGCGGACCCTAACTTTTTCGTATAGAGGAAAAAGTTGGGGTCCCACACCTGTTCTTAAGGAAGAGTGCGAACCTACGCACTGTCCCTAATTAGCTGGTGCGGACCCCGCGAAATACGTTTTAAAACACTAATTTTTTCATTTCCGCCCAAAAATTTTGAAATTAAAATTCCTAATTCGCCTTTTTTGCAATGTAGATATACAAAGTGCTCGTTTGGCAGGAACGGGAACATGAATATGTGGATCTAGCTGCATTAATTCATCCACCTACGATACAAGCATTAAAAGCATGCAGACTATTTAAATTCTGGGCCATACCTGGCATGAGGGCTCAGGTAGACTTTCTGCAAAGGCTGGTAGACAGGTGGAGCACACAGGACCAATGTTTAATAATTGGTGGCCACCGGCTCGAAATCGAGCCAGAGGACATTTATTTCCTGGCTGGTTTGTCCAAGAGAGGTGAAGGATTATCTCTATTCGGGACTAGGCCAGGTGGCCAATCTGTCGCTAGTCTCCGGCTAGAGTTTTGTAATGTCCAAACTACGGACAAACGGATAGATATTAAGACTATCTCCCATCTTGAACTTAAAGTGATCGCATTTACTGTCACCAGACTATGCGGGAGCGTAGCGTTGCATCTAGCTATCGAATCCCAAATGCGAATGGCAATAGACTGTTTCCGAGGCACCATCTTCAACTGGTGCGATGCCGTGTTGGCGAATGTAAAAGGCCAACTGACTAGAGCAAAGAACAGACAACTAAAAAACTTTGGATATGGTTTCTTGGTTGTGAGCTTTTGCTTAGAGAGGGTACCTATGTTGGTCCCACAACAGCTTTCTGTTGAGGCTGGAATTCCCCGAGAGCCTAGGATTATGCGCTGGGTTTGTAGTAATGGCCCGTCATCCTAAGGAGGGTACAGAGGTTGTCCGATTTCCACCTGAGTATTTTCGTTGGTTGGGGAACCAACGTTTCGTGATTAAGGACTTTCCATATGCTGGGATGGATTATCGTGGTGATCCAGACATGGCTCTTCCACCAAGAGAGCAATGGGATGATTAAGGTAAAATCATTTTCAACATTTTCTAAATTTTTAAACCTTTTTTTTTTTTTTTTTTTTTTTTTTTTTTTGGTCCATGTCGACCAGCCGCTCTCCAGCCCTATGAGAGAAGACACCCTGCTGCCGTGGCACCGGCCCCACAGGACCAATCAGCAGAGAACCTGACCGAATTGGAGCATCGTCTAGAGTGTTTGACAGTCGATATCCCAGAGACTAGTATAGATGATATTCCTCTTAGGTTACAACGCTATGTGATTGGGGTCCCAGGACCTTTTAGGAGGTTCCTTTGTAGGGTGGCCCGACAAGTGGTTTCTTCTCGTGATCATCATCAGGGATAGGATGATCACCTTTGTAGACTCATATAACATTTTATATCTTTTTGTACTATCATTTTTGCCAATCATAAGGTGTTTTTCGACCTATGATCGAAGACGATGTATATTTGACACACTTCTATGCTATGATATATCACTATTACTGGCTATCTTGTATAACATGTTTATGGAATGTTTTTAAATTTACTATCTTGATTATTGCAAATGTCTACTTAACATTGGAGAAGCAATTGTATCTGCTAATGTATTTAAATATCTTGGAATATGTTGATATTCAAAGTAGTCAAATTCACGTTCCAAGAGAGGAACTCAAAAATAATCTTAATAGGACTGGATTTCTAATGGCATAAACCCTGTTAAGCTGTAATACAATGAGTTCAGAATCTAACCTAACAATCAAACTCCGAATCCCAAATGAGATGGATTCAGATAATAACTCAATCACTGCACTATACTTTGCAATGTTATTTGTTGTTTGACCGAGGCTTACCCCATGCATAGAACTAACTCGTCAGAGGGTGAATAGATAACCCAAGCTGTGGAAGAAATGTTTCGTGTACTACAACAAGCACCATCAGCAAAACCAATGTATGTTTGAAGAGACGTCGACATCTGCAATATCAAGAGTAAAATCAAGATAAGCATGAATAATGATAAAACACTCTCTAAACTAGGCACACTTTCTAATCTAAAACACACCAGCTAGAAAGAAACTATTCTAACAAAAACCTCCACACCATACTTTAAGCATAATATATTTTCAGATAAAGTCCATTTCTGGGTCTACCTAAAGAGAAACCGTCAAAATCTACTAATTCATAGGCCCCTTTTTCCAGCTTACACTTAACAACAAAATGACCATGCCACATGGGTACAAATTTTCCAGCCCCTAGTTTATCGTTTGCATGATCGTATAGTAAAACTAGATCTCCTTCTGAAAAATTACGAGGTGTAACATTTCGATTGTACTGAGCTTTTATCCGTTTTGCATGAGTCTCGATTGCTAATGTAGCATCACGTCGATTCTCATCTAGTTGAGCTAAGTACAACAAACGTTTTTCCTCTTCGGAAGTGGCTGGGAGTAATTCTATGGCTATTTGCAATGACGGAATTTCGCATTCAATGGGTAACACTGCTTCCAACCCGTAAACTAGTTGAAAAGGAGTGAAACCAGTTGATGTTTTGACTGAGGTTCGGTATGCCCAAATCGCTGAAAATAACATGTTATGCCAATTCGACTGATGAATACCAATGATTCATTGGATCATAGTGACTAGAACTTTATTGATTGCTTCAACCAGACCATTAGCCTGTGGGTAATATGGAGTAGAGATATCGTGACGCAGGCCAAGTTGACCTGTTAGTTCAGTCATCATGATGTTTTGAAAATAACTTCCATGATCAGTAATAATCGCTTGAGGAACACCGAATCTAGCAATTATAAGATTGAAAACGAAAATTGCAGCAGTTTTGCCGTCTGCCAAAAATGTAGGCATCGCCTTGGCCCACTTGGTAAAATAATCTACCACAAGGATGATATACGCATGCCCCTCAGCTGAGTGAGGGTTACATGTAATAAAATCGATACCCCACTTTGCGAAAGGACTGACGACAATTATAGGGTGGAGAGGAGCAGGTGGAGCACGCATCTTTCAATAAAAAATTTGGCAATTGTGGCATTTTCAGACTGCATTGATACAATCTTTAAATAAGGATGGCCAAAAATAACTAGCGCACAATATATTTTGGGCTGTGGCATACCCAGAAATATGACCGCCACACGCTCCAGAGTGAGTCATTCAGAACCTTTTTAGCTTCTTCATGAGTTAGACAACGTCGGAAAACAGAATCCACTCCATGACGATAGAGTGTATCTCCAATAATATTGTACTGTTGGGATTGGAAACGTATTTTCCTTCGCTGAGATCGTGAGATTTCAGGCCGAAAATATTGGGTTTGGAGATAGACAATTATATCTCCATGCCATGGATCAAGAGTACTGATAAGAAACAAGGATTCATCCGCAATGGGTTCCTCCACCACAATTTCAGTATTCGTACACGGGAAATCACACATCAATTCCGCAAAAAAAAAAAGAAAGATTTCTTTGCCTTAAATTTTTTGAATTCCAAGTCAAATTCCTACAGGATAACTATCCATTTGGAATAGCTGCCCCCTAGCAATTGTTTAGTCAAAATATATGTCATAGGGTTATAGTCAGAAATTACTGTGGTTTTTCGTAATAAGATGTAGTGATGAAATCTTTGGACAACTTGAACAGCTGCCAAGGCCAATTTCTCCACATGCGAATATTTAAGCTCAGTCGCATTTAGAGTTCGACTAAGATAGTAAATCACATGTTCATTGTTGAATTCATCTTCCTGAACTAAAACCATCCCAATGGTGGAATGAGAAGCGGCGAGGTACAAAAAGTAGTCTTGGTTGTAGTTGGGAGGATGCAATAACGATGCATGGGTCAACGCATGGTTAAGTGCATCAAAAGATTTGTTAGCTATTTCATCCCAAAAGAATGGAGTATTCTGTTTCAACAACCTGGTAAAACCTTTCGTTATCTCAGCGTAGTTAGGAATGAAACAACGTAAAAAGTTTGCTTTCCCTTGCAAACTTTGGAGTTCGCGAAGAGTCGAAGGTAGAGGTAATTTAACAATAGCTTCAACCTTCAAGGGATCGACACGAATGCCAACTTTTGAGACAACAAATCCCAGAAAACGACCTGTTTCTATACATAAAACACATTTGTGTGGATTCAACCTAATTTGATAATGCCTACATCTCATAAAGTTGGCTAGTAAATGAGTGAGATGATCGACCTTATGTAATGAATGAGCAGGTAAATCATCGAGATAAGGCTGCACAATGTGCTTGATGTCATGAAATGCGTAAGACATAGCCCTTTGAAAAGTTGCTCCGGCGTTCTTCAATCCAAAAGGTAACTTGCAATAAGCAAATGTCCCCCATGGACAAATGAAAGCCGTTTTAGGTTGATCAACAGGGAGTATGTTTATTTGATTGTAACCAGAAAAACCATCCATATAGGAGAACATTTCACTGCCGACACAATCATCAATAATTTGATCGATATAGGGGGTTGGATAATTGTCTTTAGGACAAGCTTGATTAATATTCCTATAATCAATACATATTCTTATCGTTCCTTGCTTTTTGTTAACAGGAACAATATTCGATACCCAATCCGTTAAAGGAATTGGATAAATGAAACCTGCTCAAAGTAATTTCTCAACTTCAGCTTTAATAGCAACAACTTTTCTTGGATGTATCTGACGCAAACGTTGCCAGACAGTTTTAGCATCCGGGTAAGTTTTAATTTCATGGACAACAATTGATGGATCGATTCCTGGCATTTCTTCATATGACCAGGTGAACACGTCGCAAAATTCTTGAAATAGGGCTTTATAAGTTTGGATTTCCTCGTCTGTACAGGAAGCGCCTATATGAATGTTTTCAATAATTTCGGGTTTCACTGAAATGTCAATAGGAATCGTTCAAGAAATATTTCCCAAATTCAACTCAGAATCAGGATGTTGTAATGGATTCTGTGGTTCTTTGACATAATCAGTGGTAAAAATAGATGAGAAATCATTTTCAAAATGATCAAGCTCAGGTAAAAACGAAGATCGATGACGAAGATCTTCCCATGGTAAATCATCAACAGACAAAAGTTCACGAATCTGCTCATCAATATGAACAGTCTCAGAAAGAGTTGTTGAATCTGAGGTTGAGATTGAAAGTGACTCCCCATGGACTACATTCATTGGATCAATTTCGGTTGAACAAGAGTCGGAAAATGACTGTACCACCTGATATGCAACTTCAAAGGGACTCAAGGGCATTGCATCACCAAATGAGTCCACTTCAGATTTGGAAGGTATGATCCAAGGATCATCAAAAGCAATAGTGTTTGATGAAATCATATGAATGGTTGCAAAATAAGGCGATACGTTAGGAGGAGGAAATGAAAAAGTTCCTAGTAAACCAAAATCTTTAATCAATCCCACCCCAACATCCTTATAAGGGATAACTGTTTTCCCGACATGTTGGATACTATCAGAAGAGGTTGGGTCGGATGAAAAATAATTTAACTGGTCTATTGTAACGATCTTTCCATTATGAGGAAACTTAATGAGCCGAAAGACTGATGAAACAACAATAGTCATAGCGTAAGACCAACTGCGACCCAACAAAAGGTTGTAATCTAGAGGGGCATCAACCACTTCCACATATAGATTTACAATTTTGCCTTCTACCCTTATAGGTAAATCCTGCAAAATGCCAAAATGATGAAACCCTTGGCCATCAAAAGCCTTTAGAATCGTTGGGGATTGATTGAGTGTAGGAGAACCAAGTGATCTCCAACGTTGAATCGACATAATACAAGTAGAAGCTCCCTCATTAATCACAGTCTGAAAGCAAGGTCTATTTTTGACTAACATTGGGATCTGGAAAGCCATTTGATGAGGTAGGCGAGGTGTACTATTTTCTAAATCAGAGATTATAAGGTTGGGATCTTGAATATGAACAACTCCTATATCAAACAATAGAAATTTACGCTGTGTTGTGCATGATTGTAGTAACTCCAAAGCCAACATTGCTGAAGGGGATATAAATAAATCTTCAACAATGTTATAGTTCTGAGCAGCTCTCACATGTAGATTGAAAGCTGGCTTCCGAAGTATACCTTTAGCAGGTGGTTTGATTACTAAGTCTGGGTTAGGTTTCTCAATTTGTAGCAGATCAGAACCAGATGGAGTTGAAGTTGATGGGTTTGAATTAAAAGATTTTGCTTCCTTACCACCAATAGGACACTTACTACCATAATCTTGCGATCGCGTCACAATCCTGACATGGGACATCATCATAATTGGTTCTTCTGAGGCATTTGAGGAAGAACCTATCATCTCACTATCTTTATTAGGAAAAGGATCCTTCAAGACAACAAACATTTGAGAACCTTTGACGATTTTTGAAACCTTAACTCGATGTGGACAATCTCTTGTAAAATGCTCCTTGTCACAAATGAGACAAGGATAACGAGGTTTACGTTTCTCATCGGTAGGTTCATTTTTATTTGGCTTCTCTTTTGAGTTTTGTTTATTTTTCTTCTTCCCCTTCTTTTTACCGCCAGATTTTGATTTGGCCGTAGATGATTCTACGACATGAATATTGGCAGGAATTTTAGCGGAAGATTTTCTTGTCAAGGAATCTGGTAAAGTTATAATAGGAGAAGAATTCTTTGCAGATTTATTCTTACTTTTGGTACTAACTGAACCAATCATACCATCAGCGGCATGAGACCCTGAAGGAGCTGCAGTTATTTGATTTTGTTTCGGAAGATTGGGGATTTTTTTGTGTAAAGTACCTGACTGCGTATAAACGAGGTCAAGGTACTGAGCCTGAGCAATTACTTGCTCTTCAGTAACGACTCCTGCCTTAGCTACATCCTCAGTGATTTTGGGTAATAATGATTTAACAAACCATTCTGCCAATATTTGACCTGGGATAAAAACTTTCACTAAACGTCATCGACGTCACCATTCATGAATATGGTCTGAAATATATGTAGACGTTGACTATTTTAATGAAGTTAATAATTCCGTGCCATTGTCATATTTGGCAAGCAACTGAAAATGAGTTAAGAATGAAGTGGCTAACTGACTAAAATTATAAAAAGAGCTTCGTGGTAACTCAATGTACCACTTGGTCACGAGACCAATTAGAGTGCACTGAAAAAGACGTAAGCGAATTGAATCATATATAATGGAATTGGATGCACACCAGAGGTGATAAGTCATCACATGATTTGACGGATCTTCTCCTGGCTTACCCTCAAACTTCGGGATATCACTCGGCAACTTATTAGGAATTGGCGGCCAATACGGAAGATAGTAAATTGGATCATTTGTAAGGCACGACAAATCAGGTAAATCCAACGTTGCAATTAAAGATAATTGACGGTTAGGGTCTCGGAAACCTTGGGTCATAAGACTAGCTCCAGGAGGAGGATATCCAGGATAACCTGGAATTGGATTTGCATTAGGAATATTATATCCTCCCAGAAAACTAGGATTAACTAGACCAAACTGGGGTTGTTGAGGTTGAGGTTGCTGATAAGTATACCCAGGGTACAGTTGATACTGATAAATTGGGTTTTGCACAGCATGACCGTATTGATACTGTCCCTGGTACGGTTGATAAGTGAATTGCGGTTTACTTGTGACAACCGTACTTGGAACAGATTGCCCTACAGGCATCTGAACTGAAGTCTGAATTGTAGATCCAGACTGTGGTAAAGAGGTCTAAGGAGTTGATACAGGAACAATAGAAACCGAAGCTGTCGATATTCCAAAAGTAGGTGGGGTAGATTGAACAGAAGTTGCAGTAGTTGCTGTAGTCGTTTGAGGTGGAGTTCGAGGCAAACTAGGCCCATAATGATGAACTACACCAGGTGCAGAAGTTTGAATAGTAGGCAGGACAAGTTGCTGGGCTGGACCAGAAACCAAAGGTTGTCCTGGTTGAGATGACAACTGCACATTGGGTTGCAAAGTCTGTTGCGATGAATCCCACACCACGTTCATTCCGAGGTATGGACCCATAAAAGGTTGAGCATATTGAGGACCATAACTAGGTTGAGTGCAGGGCTGATAATTGAAAGGTACATTTTCAACTCCTTGAACAAATGGTTGACCAGAAGGTGGTTGGAAACCTTGAGTTGGGTACTGACCTTGAGGTTGATAACCTTGAGGCATGTACTGAAACTAGGGTTGACCTTGAGGTATATATTGATACTGGGGTTGACCTTGAGGTATATACTGAGTCTGGGGTTGACCTTGAGGTATGTACTGTCCCGAAGGTATGTACTGTCCTTGAGGTTTCCCCCCAGGCGGTATTTGACTACCTTGAGGTTGCCCCCCAAGTGATAATTGAGCACCTTGCAGTTGCCCCCCAGGCGGTAACTGACTACCTTGAGGTTTCCCTCTAGGTGGTAACTAACTACCTTGAGGTTGTGGATTTGGAATAGCACCAGACATCATAAGGATTTCTTCTACGCTCAATGGCAGAGTTTCGTTATTACCAGTTGATATCCCATGTCCAATGGGTTGAGGAGACGCTCCTAAAAAAGTACCAGAAAGTGACTGATACCCAAAAGGAACAGAAGGACCGCCATATAAAAATGTTTCCTATGTTTGGGAAAACATGGATGACCATTTTGACATATTCGAAGGAGGATAATAACCTCTGGGCGTAGGATGAAAAGGAATACGAGGTGGTGAAAAAGCAAGACCCGGATTTTATAAAAAGTTCGTCAATGATACGTACCAAATGTCACTTCTAAAAGGACTATAGAAGATTGATTCACGCTCCCTAAGTTCTAAAGTTGGTTGATTTTCAGGGAGAGTTATATCTTCGTTCGGACTAAGAAGTTCTTCAATAGAAATGAGTCCAGAAGGAAGATTTTGGGTAATGACACTTCCTAGCCTGGGTGAACTAGGACCACTAGAAGTTGGACAAGCAAATCCTGAGGATGGAGTAGCAGCAGGTTCAGTTTCAGGTTCAGAAATTTCAGGTTCCTCAATTAATTCACTAGTAGGAGAAATACTACCAGTAACTTCGGAAAATGAAATTGGTTCAGAAATATACTCTGTTGTGGAACTTGATAATCAGGGTGAATAATTAAAGATGATTCTCAGGCCTCTGGTGACCCAACTCTATTGTCACTAGGTGTTACAAGAGCTCTTAGCCCTTCAAGCTGACTTGGTGTATATTCGGGAGGCTGCCCCCGAAGTCTACGGGATTGTCTCGATAATTCAGCCACGATTAAATATTTAATTACTTCACACGCAAACAAAGAAAATCTCAATAAAACCACCTAAAGTATCTAAAGAACCAAACAATTGAATCACACGCCTAAAAAGCTAAGAGTTCAAACCACACACAAACAGTAACTTTCCGTACCGAAAACACTAGTTGGTGATGAAATCCAACGTCGCAGAATTCAATACAGAAATGGCGGTTGGAACAGTTACCCCGACAACCTGCTTAATGAAACAGACTGGCACAAGTTTCTTCACAAAACTGTCTCGAGTGAAGAGAATCCCCCAGAGAGTCCAAGTGAGTCTAGTTGACGTCTGCTCCAAATACAGTGAGTTTCGTCCTTCACCGTCACCTTAGGAAAGAATCTTAAGATTATGGTCACTAAAGGTTACCAACAGTAACAAATACAACTGGGGGAACAGTCTATGATCCGATCTACATGCAAGGGCAGAGTAACAAAGCTCAATCCCCTTGAAGGCTTCTCGACATGATCAATCTGAGATTTACTAACAAGTGACCCTAGGCTCCTCGACAATGGTTAATTCGAGGTTTACCGTTTTTAATACGCACAAATCTGATATCTTTCCCAATGAGACACATTTGACTGTCTCAAAGGTTTGGACATGATCTCGTGATTGACTCCTTTAAGAGGAGCTTACCAGATTATATCAATTACAATTGGATTTATTTCCTACCGCAAGATATAGCTACTTGTTTGTTTTAACTATCTTGGAGACTTAATTACTCCCTACTCCAAGATACTAGCCTAAGCTATATTGGTGATAAGAGCCCTAGAAATAAAAAGATTGCTAGAGAATTTTAATTAAGCGTTATTTGTATTGGTTGTTTCTTAAGTCAATAGGTATGGAGATGAAACTTTGATGGTGTGAAGAATTGACTCCAAGAACACTAAAAAATGCACCTAAAATGATAAACAATTCGTTCTTCTTTCAATGAAACTCTAGCTAAATAAAGAGTTGAGAATGCAATTCCTTGAAAAACAAATCTTTCCTTCAACATATAAATGAAAAGAAAACCTTTTTGTCTTTTTCAATACACTCAAAACGAAGCTATAAATTATGCTCACAAAAATAAATCCCTTTTCTTTTCAACACTCAAAACTACAGAAAACAATTCTTTCAAAAGAGAATCTATGATTTCTAGAAAACACACTCAAAACTATGAAAAAACTAATCTTGCGATCTAAAACTTCTAAAAACCTAATCGAAATAAAAGCTTCAAATGTTTTTGAGGACACTTTACTTAGTTATTCAGTAAACTAAGGATTAATTCGTTCAAAATAACAAATCAATAAAAAACATGCAGCTATGTTTTCTTTTATAAAAATAAAATTCACAACTTATGACCAAGTTCATTCAAAGATTTGCAAAGAGAAATGAAATCTATTTCTCACCAAGGAAAGATTTCACAAACCAACCAGACTCATCAAGAAGACAAAAGATACGAGGGTGATCTAAGGTTTCTTAGGCCTCTAATCTTTAAGTCACTACAGAGATCGAGTGAACACCAGTCCAGGCATGCAAAACTTCTAGAAATTCATCTAAAACAACAACACCATTGGAACTTACTCACAAGAGACTTTTGATAGGACACATGCAGATCTGGGCAGAGATTAAAAGCAATAAACTAATCCTAAACTTAACTGGACGAAAAGATTTTGGGTTTTTCAAAAAGTTTGACAAGGTCCGCAGGCTTCCAGTATAACCAGATGCGGTACCGTTCTGTGTAGTAAAGTAACAGTGCAGAGATGTCCGCACTGTAATATAAACAGAACGTGCAGTCCTCTTAAAAATTTCAAAAAAACAAAAAACATTCCAGAACCTAAAAATTACCCAATCCCACACATCAAGCAAAAACCAGAAACAAAAATCAAGTTTCTCAAGTCAAAGACAAAGGAAAATTAAAAAACCAAATCCAGATCCCCAGCAGAGTTGCCAATTTGTTGGTCGGATAAATCGTTCTTGCGGACAAGACCGATCTCCCTAGTATCAATAGATATCTAGCAACAAGCAGGACAAGTAAATCTACCTTTCTCTAAACATATTGCGATTCATTAATAAAAACTAAAGAGGTGTTTTAGACCCTACCTTAAGTCCAATGCTAGTTTGTGGCAGCTATGCTCCAACAGCTTCGAAAGAGTTTCTTTTTAAGAACCTGCAATCACAAACAAGCACACATCAAATAACACCTGCATAGCTAATATAATAAATCATGTTCATCATGGTGATCAAGGAATCCATGAAATAAACCATAAAACACATCTTATTGAGAAAAATAAACTTGATTGTATTAACTTTGAAATAGAAGAACTTTACAACCTTTGGTGCCTTGATGCTGTACAAGCTCTTCCCAGGGTCTAAATAGGAATCTCGTCTACTTTGACAAGCCCCGGTCTCTTCCAAATGAGATTAAAAGGTATGTAATCTCTCCTCTCAGAAGCTCAATTAGGAAGACTAAGTTCTAGCAGCATTTACCCTAAAAAATATCCAGCTTTCAACCTCCTCAGTAACCAGCCCAATACTTCATTTTATAGTGCAAAGGAAGGAGGTTACAGGTCCACCATTGAAGGGATAGAGTCCTCCTTCAAAGGGATAAGCTCCTCACATTAAGGGGTTAGATCCTTAAGGTATGGGATGCATGAACCCTCAAGGAGCAAACTTGCCACCTCAAGATTCCCTCTAGAAGTTTCCAGAAATGACTCAAAGTGAGTTTTTAAGAATGTACTTGTGGCTTTTTAACTTTTACAGAGGTCCGCACCCATAACACAGATATAGAGCGGTCAGGTGCGCAAGGGACATGACCAATACGTGTGGGACCATAGGTAATGCTAAGATAAAGTGCAGAACCAGAGTTTTAGAGATTTTTAAGGTCTTTCTCTTATTTTCAAGGCTTGATATGAAGAACTGAGGTTTAAGACTTGCAAAGGAGGAAGGTATGAGTGATGATAGACTCACACTAATTGCAGAATGTCAAGGTGACAATTTTTGTGCAACATGTGGTTAATTGTATGAAGAATATGGGTGAAGAGGTAAAGGAAGTCACTCTAGTTGAGAAAATTTTGAGATCTTTGTTTGCTAAAGTTGAGTCAAAAGTGTCTGCCATAGAAGAAAAACAAGATCTTCAGAATATCACTGTGACACAACTTCACAGAATCCTAACTACTTTTGAAATGAGAAAAGGAGGTCCATCAGATATGAGAGAAGCCACATTTAAAGCATCAACAAAGGGAAAAGAAAAATAAAAACACAATGAATCAAGACACATTTCAAAAGAAGAAGATGAGGTAAATTTTGTCAAGAAGCTTCAACGGGGTTCTGGAAGTTGCAAAGGTAAGCTACCTTTCAAATACCTTTCTTATGGTAGAGTTGGTCATTACACTACTAGATGCCCTCATGTCAAAAGAAAGATGTTTGCAGAAGGTAATAGAAGTTATTATACTCATGATGGCAGTGATGGCTTGTCCAATAGTGATGAAGATGATCAAGAAATTAAACTACTCATGGCATATGAAAATAATGCCTTAGAAAAGGAAGATTTCCTTAAATAAATTAGTCAACTTAAAATCAGTTTGGTAGAAAAGGATACAGTCATAAACACAGTGACACATCAACTCCTTGAAAAAGACAAACACAATGAAGTATTAGAATTTGAAGTAGTAAGTCTAAGAAAAGAACTTGAAAAGACAAAGACTTTGAATCTTAGATTGCTAAAGGATCAGAAACGTTAGATGAAATCATCAAAGTTCAGCGTTCACCCATTATAAAGACTGGTCTTGGTTTTCATGAAGGTGAATCTAGCTCACAAGATGAGGTAAGGAAGCCCAATGAAAAATCTGAAATGCTCAACAAGGAGATAAAAAGTCAACCCCATCAACAACCAAGGAAATAAATTCTTCAAAGAAGTTCTTTTACTCCTATCCGTGGAGGTGATAGTTGGTTATTTCCTTCGATGAATAATGTTTTATATGTCATTATTTTGGACACGTTGTAGCCAGATGCAGAAGTAGAATGGTTCAAGACTGTCACAGAGAAAGATCATCAGGTTCCAGGTATTTTAAGGGATATTGTTTTTCTTGCAATATGTTTGGTCACAAAGCTATTGATTGCAATAGAAGGAATATGAAACATGTAAGATGCTATGCATGTAACAAGTTTGGACATAAAGTAAAGGAATGCAAGAGAAAATTTTGGACACCATACAAAAATGAGCATACATCATCACAATCCAAGGTATTGAAGAAGACGAAATTGTTGTCAGAAAGATATGGCATAACTCAATTTATAAACATAACAGACCCAAGGGAAGTTGAAAGTGTAAAAATTCAATATTCCAATTTTCATATGCAACTATTATGAAGAGAAGTCACGTATATACATGAGTTAGAAGCTGCATAGTCGCGTATATGGTGTTTTGAAGAAAAAGCAACGGGACAGACTCAGGAAAAGGAGTATGATATTGTTCAATCACTTATCTGATCTATTTGATGATGGTTACAATCTCCTGATGATATGTGCAAATGTGTTGGTGCTCATAAGATGTTAAAAAGTTGATGTATATCTTATTAATGATGATGCCTTGATGACTCTCACTGATATTTGCAATGATCGGATCTGACAATGAACAGTTCGCACAGGTTCAAGGGGAGCATATGCTTCTAATAATGCATTGTTAGCATTATGTTAGAAGATCTTGGTACTTGAAGATGCTTATATTGCTTGATCCACATAGTTGTTTTGATTTAGATGATTCTTTTGATGATGTACACATACATGCTATTGATCTTGATACTACTGACAAATGCTGATGGTGTAGATCATATATGGTAGTTGCTGATGACTATCATGGTCTTGTTTAGATTACTGGTCCTTGTTATAAATGTCATGTATATCATTTGATGTAAAGGTCATGAAATGACCTAATTTGTAACCCCACTATGTATGGGAAGGATGATGTAATAATTTCTATTTCAGTCATGTATAAACAATTGGTGTATCCCCACTTGGTTGGGAGATTGATGTATGTATGAGTCATTGGTGATAGGAAGATCATACTCACTTAGTTGAGTTATAGAGTCATATTATTCTCTTGAAAAATATTTTTCCAGATTCTGCATATGCTTAGGGGGAGCATGGATGGTCTGGTGCATCTTAGCATGTACAAAGGGGGAGCTCAATCAGAGAATTTGGCATGTACTCAGGGGGGAGCATGGACAACATACTGTATATCAAAGGGGGAGAATATCTTGGTTCGCCCTTTGCCCTTGATGTCAAAGGGGGGAGTGTCTTGGTGTTATTGTTGCCATCAAGTCCAAAGGGGGAGATTGTTGGCATTATGATACAGGTGTTGTCCTTGATGGCAACTCACTCAGATAACAATTCATAGTGTAATAGGTTAACAACAAAGGATTACAAATCAGACTCCAAAGAATTAAGAAAGAGAGGTATACACAGGTTCCCTTTGTCCAAGTAGCATATACACGCGGGTTAACAAAACAAAAGGAGTGTATAACGTTTACACACACTTTCACAGGAGGAAAAGTGCGTACATGTTGGAAAACCAAGTTTTTGGTTCGAGGTTTTTGGTCTAAGGTATTTTGATCCAAGGTATTTGGTCCAAAGTATTGACCCTAGGTATTTGGTCCAAGGTATTGGTCCTAAGTAGTTTTGGTCCAAGGTATTGAGAAAGGCCTAAGAGTATATAAGGAGGAGAAGATCATTAGGTCAGGTATGCAAGTTGAATATCTTATGGAGTATGCAGGTTATGGGCTTATGGTGCTTTGCTTGATCTGAACTAAGGATGAACCTTAGCGATTGATGAGGGATAAGATCTAATGATGGATCAGGATCTTAAGGCTTGAAATGAATTATCATTATGTGGTTTGATCATGTATAGTCTAGATCTGAATACTAACGCATGTTTTATTCTGTAAATGTTATGATCTGGGTATGATTGAAGTCTGGAATACATGCAAATTTATGAGTTACTATTTGCAGATATGTATGCTGGTTGGCTTTGATAAAAGCGTGTATACACGTTGGTTCGACACATCTAAGTAGCGTATACATTATGAAATATGATATTTGAAGTTGCAGTTGGATCTAGCTGTCGTTGCAGAGTTCTGGGTTCTGCTTTGTGTTCTGGTGACTGTGTTTTGATGACAGTATTCTGAATGTTTAGATTGATTGATTGTTATTTGCTTCAGTGACGATGGGCTTTCAGTGATTCAGTTGTGGGTGATTAAGAGATTGATGATTGCGTTTTAGTGATTGGTTGATGTAGATGTATTTGATAATTGTATTGCAGTGGTAATTGATTTTGAGCTTCAATGTTGTTGATGGGTCCAGTATGAAAATTGGATGAAACGTGGCCTTTAGATTATGGTGTCGTGTTCCAGGAGTACCCAGTCTAAAAATTTATGAAACGTGGTCTCTAGAGGAAGAAAGAAGGTTGTAGCCTTCTGTAGGTCGGTGCCTACGTACTAGTAAACATATTAGCTAGTACAAGTGCTAAGGGGTTGTAGCTCCCTTCCAGAAGCTAGAGAACAAGAGAAGGTTGTAACCTTCTGCAGGTGGGTGCCTATGTACTGGTATGAGTCTGCACGAGTACAAGATTGTAAACACTTTTTTTTCTTATAAGAAGACAACAATAGGTGGTTTTTGTCCCGCATTGGGTTTCCACTTTAAATCTTGGTGTTCATGTGTGTTTCTTATGTGTGATGGTTTGTTATGATATTACTGCACATGGTTACTGTTTATATGGTTAATGAAGTATTGATGCACTGATTAAAGATCAACATATGATGAATTAACTGAATCATAAGTTTGCTGGATATACGCTAGTTTCCTTAAATACAGTTGCGTGTACATGCGAGTTGCCTTCATTAAAGTAGCATATATAAGTTTGAGTATGAAAGGAAAAAAATTATTGATTTGACTAATACTGATTCACCCCCCCTCTCAGTATTATTTCCAACAAACACACTTACTCCCTTGAATCCATGCCTCTAATCTTCCGGACCTGTTTTGTCTCCCCCTCTGACATCAATGGCAAAGGGTGACTCCCCTTAAAAAGCTACTTGCTTCTGTGTTCCCGCAATATGGATTTGCTTCCCCTGTCTACCAAAATTAAAGCGATGAATGTCAATGTGGACTTGGTCAAATCCTGAGCTTCTTCCAAAGATACTCAAAAGTATCATGCGGTAGAGGTTTTGTGAAGATGTCAAATATTTCTTCCTTTTTCCCAATGTATTTTACCTTTATGTTATTTTCTATGATTTGCTCACGGAAAATATGGTATTTTATAGGAATGTGTTTTGTTTTTGAATGCATGAAAGGATTCTTGGAGATACTTATGGCATTAGTGTTGTCTCACAATGGACTCATCAAATTTCACATGTAGATCCTATAATGTTTGTTTCATCTAGAGGACCTAAGTACAACTTGTTGTTGTTGGTATATATTCTGCTTCCATTGTAGATGAAAAGACTGAAGACTGCTTCTTACTCAACCACGACACAAGACACACCCAAGTAAAAGGCTGGCCCACTTGTGCTCTTGTGATCATCAATGCAACCCGCCCAATCTGTATCAATGTAAGTTCTAATAAAAAATTCATTCCCTTTAGGATACCATAGACAAACAATAGTTTTCCCTTGGAGGTATTTGAAAATCTTTTTTACAACAAGGATATAAGATTCTTTTCGTGCTGCTTGAAATTGTTCAACTTGTCCAACTCCCTGAATTACGTCTGGTATAGAATTTGTCACATACAATAGGTTACCAATCATGGATCTATAAAATCTCTGGTCAAATTCCTTAGATTCATCATCCTTTCGTAGCTTGCATCCTGTAACAATGGGAGTGCTAACTGGTTTGCAATCCTCCATTCGAAATTTCCTTAACTTGTCTTTGATATATTTAGATTGATAGATTAATATTCCATCTTCTTCCTGAGAAATCTAAAGTCCCATGAAGAAAGTCAATTCTCTAAGTAAGGACATCTTAAACTCTGTTTACATGTCACCAACAAAATTCTTACTCAACCTATCATTATCATTGTGAAAAAAAATATCGTCCACATATACTTCTATAAGCATCAAGTTGTCCTGTTCGATCTTAATGTATAGGTTGTTGTCGTCACTTCCTCTTCTAAAACTTTTCTTCTGTAAATATTTGTCCAAGCAGGCAGACCATGCTATTGGGGCTTGCTTGAGACCATACAGTTCTTTCTTTAACCTGCAGACATAGTCTCTCTTATTACTAAGGATAAATCCTTCAGGTTTCTCTATGTAAACTTATTCTTCCAATTCTCCATTCAGGAAGGATGATTTGACATCCATATGATATAATTTGATATTTCTTAAGCAAGCATATGCCAAGAACATCCATATGGCTTCCATTCTAGATATGGGAGCGAAGGTAGCTTCGAAATCAATTCCTTCCATCTATGCATATCCTTTACAAAACAATCTCGATTATTCCTTGTAACCTATCCATGTTCATTCGTCTTGTTCCAGAAGACCACATTTTGTGCTTGTGACATTTTTATCCTTCGGTCATGGCACTAGTTCCCATGTGTCATTATTTTCAATCTAACCAAGTTCTTCATTCATGGCCTTGACGTAGTGTTAATCGTGGCTAGATTGATAAAAATTTCTAGGCTTAAAGGTGGATAGTAAGGCATACTATTTTTCTTTTTCCACATGTGTTTGTTGCCTTCTTCTAGTCCTAATTCCTGCATCTATGTCTCCAATTTTCAGTTTTGACAGATGATTTTTCTAGTACCATTTATTAGGTGCTTTAGAAGGTTCTTTAGGTGTTTGCTGGTTAGTCTCTACCTTCTTTTCTGTTGGTTTCTCTAATTCTTCTTTCAATGGATCTTATTTCACTTTCTCCTCTTTCCTCGGTTATTTTGTTTCTTGTTCTTTCGAATCTTGTTTGGTCTGTGTCCTACAACCTTGATCAAATGTCACATTGATGCTTTCCACTATTTTGTTGAGTCTCATATTGTAACACTTATATGCCTTTCTTTTTGTGGAGTACCCAATAAATATGCCTTTGTCCACTCAGGAATCTAACTTTCCAATCTTTGAGTCACCCCTCTTTATGTAGCATTTACTCTCAAATACCTTGAAGTGCTTAACATTGGTTGGTCTTCCTTTCCATATTTCATAAGGATTTTTGTCACTATTACTCCTAAGGCATTCCTTTGTTCATAATATGAATTGTCGCTTCAACTGATTGGACCTAAAATGTATTGCTTAATTTTGAGTCACTCAACATGGTCCTGGCCATTTCAACTACAGTCCTGTTCTTTCTTTTTACAACTCCATTTTTCTAAGGTGTCCTAGCTGCTGAGAGTTGCATTTTTATGTTGTGTTCTTCACAATAGTGTTGAAATTATTTAGATGTAAAATCACCTTTTTTGTTTAATCTTAGGCACTTTATCTTCAGATAAATTTCATTTTGAACCATTTCTTTATATATCTTGAAATGCTTAAAAGCATTCGATTTCTTCTTAATGCAACTGATAGCTATCATTCAAGTGTAATCATCAATGAGAACTATGAAGTATAACTCACCTTTCATCCCTTTAGTTCCCATGGGTCCACATAAGTTGGTGTGCACTAGCTCCAGTGGTTTTGAGTTAGAATGTTCCTTAGTATTAAATTCAAGTTTAGTCTATTTTCCATGCTGACAATGTTTGCAAATGGCATTTATTGGCTTTGTGATTTCAGGAATTTATTTGACTCCTTCCTTCTTGTTGACCTTGATTTTTTTTTCAAAGTGAATGTGACCCATTCTTTTGTGCCATAGCCAACTTTCGTCTTCCTTTCCTATGAAACATATTTCCTTTCCAATTTTATCTAGATAATATAAGTGATTATGTCCATGAGATGTTGTAGTCATGATTTTTCTTGTCTTTTTCTTTCTTATTTCACACTTTTTGGAGTAAAAAGGAACTCTGTGCCCCTATTTGCACATCTGACTCATGCTTAACAAACTATAATTCAAGTTCTTAATGAGTAAGGCATTTTCTTCCTTGGAACTTTTACCTCCAAGCTTAACAGTACCTTTCCCCAAAACTTTGGATGATCCATTATTTCCAAATGATATTGTTCCATATTTTTCCTTTTGAAAATCTATAAACCTGTCCTTGTCTCTTGTCATATGCTTTGAACAACTGTTGTCAACTAACCATTCATGTTTCTTCATTCTGCAGTGAATGCAAGGATACATATCTCATCTTTCCTTTTCCATACTTTTGAAGGAGCATTAAGTTCTAACTTTGTCTCTTTCAAAGGAGCATTCATTTGATAGTTTGCTACATGTCCAAAATTATTACATTTGTGGCATTATTCTTGATTGTTTAGTAATGCAACATTGTTGTAGTTTTGAATACGATCTTCATGAGGTATTATAACATAGTTTTTATGAGGGTGGTTTTCATAAATTCTCATGTTTCTAGCATTGCAGTTTACAAATTTGTGCCCAAAATTATTGTAAGAGTAACAAATACCAAGAAAATTAGTTTGATACCTAGAGGAAGAGAATATTTTGGGTGATGCACTTCTCCATGAACCTTCCTACAGGTTGCTAGCTGGTTTCTTCTTAGGCATCCTTCTAGTTGGATGATGTTGAGTTTGAAATGGCTATTGCTTCCTGATGTGCTCTTTGAAAACTTCGACAAAACATTTATTTTCATCTTCCTTCCCTGTCATGGAGCTTGATCCCTTAATAAAGTTTGTATTATATCCTAACCTAGTTTGTCATAAAATGACCTTTAATTACTTATGACCTCTTCCAGTAGTTTTCAGTTGTTCATGAAGTTCTTTTGAACATTTTTCTTATGGACTTCTTTCAAAGGGAGAATATTTCAAATTCTAGTCTTTCTCTCATCTTGGAGCTTTCTTCCAATTCTTTGCTAAGTATTTCTTCAATCTTCTTCGCTTCTTCTATTTTTTTTTATGATCTTATCAGAGTCCTCAGATTGTTCTTTTAATTTACTTAGTTCCCTTTTCGATTTGTTGACATTTTTCCTTTCCGCCTTCAAATCATTAAGATAACTTATCAATTCACCTTTCAGGTCAATTTCTCCTTCCACATTTTCTTCATCCTCAGGGACATCTTCATTTTCAAAAGCCATAAACAATACCTATTATGAATCACTTTCTCTATCAATATTACTTTCAAATGCATAACTGTCTTCCTTAGACTAGAAGATTCTCTTAGACATTTTCTTTTTGCCTTGTTTCCTATTCCCCTTTTTATTTTCTTTTTCTTGGGAGGTTCATATTCTTCATCACTGTTAGATTGTTTTGAATAGGGGAATTTTGAAGAAAAATGACCAATTCCTCAAAACTAAAACATTTTAGAGGGATATTACTTTTGTACTTGCAGGTTCCTCTCTTGAGTTTCCTCACGAGGTTAGATGCTTCTTCATCTGTGTCCTCACTGTTATTTTGATTGGGCTTCTTTTTGGTTCCTACTTGTTATTTCTTGTCTTCTTTGAGGCCTTGAATGCTATTTCACTTGTAGCTGGCTCTTCTTGTTCAATCCTCATTTCATAAACTGTAAGAATCCTGTGGAGCTCGTCCATGCTAAGTTTTTCAAGTTTGATCTATATTCTAGGACAAAAACTTTAGGATTAAATCTTGTTGAAAGAGATATTATAACCTTTCACACAATAACCATTTTATCGCTGGTTCTCCCAATCATTTTATGGCGTTTGTTACTTCATCCACTCGATGAAAATAAGTTGCAATATTCTCATCTTCTCTCATCTTAATTTTCTCAAATTATGCTCTACAAATTTGAATTTTTGCTTCTTTGACCTTTGAGTCTCCTTCATATATCTTTTGAAGCTTGACTCAAAGTTCCTTAGCTATTTTATAACCCAACACCTCAACGTAAACAACTTAAAGTGATTCAACTCATAATAACATTCTTGGATTTGGCATCATTCTCAACAAGTTTCTTACCTTTTTCATCTGTTTGAGGAGAGGATGGTGTCGTATAACCATTTTCGACAACATCCCAAATATCATATCCTTGTGCAAGTATATATATCTACATCGTTACACTCCATAATGCATAGTTTTTCCCATTAAACTGAGGAAATTCATTCTTGGTGTACTCCATGATCTCCCTTCAGTGGTTATAATGATTGTACAAGGACCTACTCTAATACCAATTGTTGGAAATACTAAGAGGGGGGTGAATCAATGTTTTAGTTACAATTAGTTACTCTTTCTTTTTCAAAGCATTAATTATTTTCATTATCAGATTTAAATCATAAATTAATAGTGGATAGAATTAAAGACAATAGACACCAATATTTTTAGGTGGAAACCATTCCAGGAGAAAAACCATTGAATAATTCTCTAATAATTTATGAGTACATCAACTCTTGAGCTCCAACTGAAAAGGAAGACCCAACTCCCTAATAGTTTAGAAAAGCATTATAGTTTTATTAGGAAACTCTAATTCCTTAAAGGATGTTCCTACACCCTGTTTTACTAGCACCCATTGGAAGGATGTTTTAATGCCCTAACACCACCCTGCCACCCCGAAGTATTTTTAGGCTACAACCTAAAGGTGACTTTAATCACCTACCTAGCACAACCCAACCACCCTAAAAATGATCGTAAAATAGAAAAAAAACCGCGGGCTCTTGTACCAAAGATAATGACCCACTTACAATGATTTAAAGAAAAAATCTTATTGCTAATTTACTTTAGATGTACATTAATAATCAGATGAAAAAACCCTTACTATAGAATTTGAACTTAACACCGTGAGACTTGTTCTTCTAGACAATTGTGAAGTAATGATGATAGTAAAGTGTTGGAAAAATTTACCTTTAACAATATATACCCCGAAGTAACTCTCTTGATACAATGAATGCCAAAAAATATGATAATGCTGGAAGGAATGCTATTGTAGATTACACTATGCTTTTGTACCTTACTACTTGATAATGACAGTGGCGAGACTGCTAAAATGTCTAAAACCCTCAATAATAGATCATGAAACCTTATTTCAATTTATGAAACCCTACTACACTTTCATAGTGAGACAACTAAATCTCTTAATATCTGCCATAAGATGACAAGACAAACATGTTGTTGTCTCTTCCTGTGAAGCCAATGCCTTGTAAAATGCTTGTGAAAACCTTGACTACACAACCAGGTGAAACCAAAATACCTATTCTAAACCTCTTTAATGATTTTAAAAGGTAACACAGTATAGATACTGAAGGTTGCACTGTAACTTTTTACCCTTACATATTTGACTCTTCTCTTAGGGAAACTACTTTTACGCAAAGAGACTTTAATAAAATTTATTTCAACACATTATAATGAAACCCTCTTTCCTAAACCTTTCCCTTATTTGTAGAAGATTCATGCTCATGGCTGTGGAGACTGTATGGATTTTGACCACAAATTCTGATCTATCTAGATTGTATTCCTTCAACACAGCTCAAATATTCTAGACAGTCCCAAAAGTTATGTCATAGGTGAACCATAGTAACTAAAATATTTGTTATTGTCTTCTGAATGATATTAAATAGGACCAAATGTTTATTATCCAACAAGTTTTGGAGAAGCAGTTAATGAAACTCTTCCATATATGTGAATTAATAACTTGGATGACTGAATGTCTCAACAAAGGCGAATGTCTCAATAAAGGCTTGAAGAACCAGAAAGCGAAGATATGTCCTTTGTTGATCACAAATACTTTGACATTGTGCCCTAGGCATAGTTTTCAAGAAAATCCAAAATTTTGATCCACAAAGCAGTGTGGGTTAGAGTAGTGTTGCTTGAATATCATACATGAAGAATCAAGCCAAACGATGCCCTAGTTCTGTGCATAAAACAATCTTCGGTCAGCTTCAAAAGAAAGGTTGAGTGGCCTTGGATACTTGTAATAGTATGATATCAATAGTTAGACTCTTTTGATGATCCTATATAAAAAAACCATAGGGATAAAAGCATTTATCCCGATTAAACCCTCAAGAGAGATTGATAAACCAAAACCTCTTCCAAAATTCGCCTCTTGTTAGAGACTGCAATACTCCCTAGGGCCAAAAAATCATAACTTACTATGCCTTGATATATTCATTCCAGAACATATATCATAGAGGGCTAATGAAAGCCTTTATATAGTTTTTGGATGTTCATGTGTGAGAGCATCCGACATGACTATTGGAGGGAAAACAAACCATTTTATAAATTTGAATTTAATTTTTTTTTGGAGCCCAAGTGAGGTCGTCTACCTTTAGGGGTCGAGATTTTAATTATTATTTGAAATTAAAATTCCTCATAAGATTGAAACCCTTCATGAATTATTTTAGCCATATATATTTGAATAAAATCTTGCTTTCATGAGCTATCTAATTATAGGGTGCCACATCATCTCCATTTGGGGCTTTTTCCCATAAGTTGGGGCTTTCAACTTCAAACAAGCATATTTCTCAAACTGTGAAGTGTCTCGTGGCATGCCATATACCACTGGAATTTTCTTGATGAGGAAAATCCAAGAAGGATGGCTTGGGATTGAAAAAATATTATTTTACATCTCTTTTTGGTCAATAAAGCTTAGTTCCACTGACTACTGCTTGGGTTGACATCAATGACAACCATAGTTTATCAAAGCGTCTTGTCACATTGCAAAATGCAAATATGACAAGGGAATAAAAACTTGAGAATTGAAAAAGTAAAATTTCAGCATAAAAATGTTATTGATCAAGAGCAAACAAATATTGACGTGTCAGGTGTTGGAGCCAAGAGGCTTATGGCATTTCATCAATCTACTAGTGAGACACTTGCACAGTCTAATAGTGAACATAAAGCAGGGAATATGAGATTGAAAAAATGAATAAAAGAGCTAGAAGACACTCTAAATTTGGGTCCTTTGTTAATGACTCCAATAGAAATATGGACATCACCATTTCCAATTTATATTCCTACTAAATCTCATAGATCTAATAAGGCTGTCAATCTCCTCAATGCAGTGAAATCATATATCATCAATAACATATGCCAAATATCAGAAACTGTTTATCATGCATGGCAAGCAAATTTTGATTTATTGCATCTACAATAAAAAATTAAGACATTTGTGGATTTGGTTAAGGTAATATTAAGCTAGACATGCAATTCGTTGGCAATGATTTACTTACTTTAAGTTAGAAGCTTGAATTAATCTCTAATATAGAGAAAAAAATGAAGGACTTCCAAATGCTAATTGAATAAAGAAAGTGGAAGCTGGATGGTTTGAGAGAATCAACACACTAGAGGACATCATTTCTAAGTGTGATAGCATAAACACTATAAGAGGTGATGCCTTTCTAAAGGTGACAAAGATTATACAATACCTAAATGGTTTGCGCATCATACACAATTTTGAATTAATTTCAAGAGATGCTAAAAGATGAATTAGATAAGCTAAAACAGTCAAAGACAATGGAGTTTGATGACATAACTAGTTTTACTATAGAATAAATTACCAAATAGCTAATTACTTTTTTTAGAATCAATGAATATAACTATGTCTTGGTTGCGCAATTTCAAGAAGAGGTTAGAAAAATTGAAAAGGAGATATTCAATAAAAATGTCAAAATGGAGATTATAGTTGCTCCTATCAAATATTTCATTAAAACTACAATGGAAAAATTTCTTGAAGAAATCATGAACCCGATAGACACCTAATGGATAGATAGTCATATTGGAGACTTTTACATACTGTAAGTATTCACAAATCCTTCAACATTTGGTTTTCTGCTTACTAGTATTAGATAATTCAACTTTGTTTATTATGTTACCACGACCTTAGCTAATTCCTCTATACAAATTCTTGTTTTTCATTACAGATGCATTTTTCATATTACGGTTCACAGGAGCCCAATCCTAGTTCCCATTGGGACAAATGCATTTACTTTTATGATTTTGTATCAGGATTTTCAATTTTCGTTGTTCCAGTTCTGAATTTGTTCAACAATTTTTTCAAGAATCTCGACATAATGTTTTGAATATGATATTGCATATATCTGAATTATATCTATGGTGATTGAACGGATTCCTTTACAACATGAAAGTGATAAGGGAACCCATTGAAATGAAGGGGAAATTATTCTTTAGAATCCTTCTTTGATGAATCAAGAAGGTAGATGAGATGGGTAACCGGGAGCTCATTCGTATTCAGAACTGGGAGCATGGTTAGGGTTTCCTCTCCACAGTCTACATTAACATTCTGCATGCTATCATTCGTAGCCACGCTGTCATTCTCGTTGTCACGGTTGGCATTTGCATTTTAGGTTCATTGTCAACGGAACTCCCTTCATTGTCACCGGGACTACCTGCAGGATTTCGAACATGGATGCGGATGAGGTGGACTATTCTACCGACCCCAACCCCTATGACCCTATTTGGATGTGCCCTAATTCTCTGCCGGAAGCTACGCCTGCTAGGGTTCAGTGTCTGTCTTTCTCGCGATTACCATTACCCCTCCCTCCCATTCACTCCCTGGTCCTTCTTCATCCTACCTACCGTTTGCCGCCCTCTCTATCGATTCCCCAAAACTTGACTACCCTCCCCTATCGCTGGCTACTCTCCATCTTCTTGCGTCTTGCATGCCACCCTTCCCTCCTTTTGACCCGTTGCCATCAGGAGTTTTGCTCATCAAACACCTTTTGAGATACCCTCCTCTGTAGGGTTTGTTTTTGCAGCTAGCCCTTCCCAACCATCAATTGTCTCACTATCCCCTCCTGCATCTGAGCCAGTTTCCTCCTCTTCACCAACGGGTTGTTTCAAAGTACCAGTGATCAAGGTTCATAATAAATTCGAGTAGACACAGCAGGATCATCATGGCTCTAAGGACCCCTTGCAGGATCATCCTACCGCGCCGCATATGGGAAAGAGAAAGCTAAAGGGTGTAAAGGCTACAATCAAGGATCTTATGTTAAAATTTGGGGAAGGGGTCCAAATGGGGGAAGTGGTAGATACAACAAGCAGGGTTTTTGTGGGAAGAGTCTGTGGCTGTACTTATTCCGCCGAGCGACTTCACCTATGGGTCAAGGAGATATGGGGGAACATATTCAAAGAACTCCCAGAGGTTCAAATGTTGGCTCGGGAGTGGTTTGCACTCTACTTCCAGCAAGAGGAATACACCAATTGGGCATTGTCCAAATATTGGCATGTCAAGATGGCCCCAGTCTTGCTTAAGCGATGGAGCCCTTTATTTTTGGTCTGAAGCTATTTTCATCCGCATTGGCAATGCACTTGGCTCCTATTTGGATTATGACAAATCATACATCAGCTCTAACAATCAATCTATGGCTCGTATTCTGGTTTATTTGGATACCAGAGAACGGTTGGAAGAGAAAATCACTATGCAATGGAAGAACTTCACCCGTATACAAATATTGGATTACGAAGGTGTGCTGTTCAAGTTTCGAAGATGTCATAAGGTAGGGGTATATTTACAAAGAATGCCCTCTGGTTTGTAAGACTCCCTCTCCTTCCAAAGAAGCAAAGGAAGCTACTCCTGCTGCACCCACTACAGCTGCTAAACTAGCTCCTCAGGCCAATGTACCTCTGGCGATGGTGGGTGGAACGACTCCAATGCCACCTACGACCACACCTTGTCCTCCCTCCCCACCTATGACGAGATCTAGGGCTGCTGCTGTGGCCGCTCGATCATCACGTATTCCTCCATTCACTTGCTCTAATTTTGATGTTTCTTTTTATTACTTTGCACAACATTTGCATTCTGCATTTGCATCTATACTAGACTTTACCTCTGCTGCTATTACCTGCCCCCTGGACTTTCACCTTCTGGTTATCTCGACTACTCCACCTGCTATCCCAAGTTTGGTTCAATCACCCCTCTTTCGAAACCCTCAAACATCTCTGTCCACTCCTATTCATGCAATCTCCATTCCCGAGCATCTCAACCTCCTGAGAATTTTGAGAATTTAGGGCTTGGCTTGGCCTCCCCTCCACGCTCTTCCAAGTCCACCAAGGGTCGAAAATCACATATTTCTATGGCCATCCAACAAGCTGGGGTGGAAGTGGCACATTGCAGATCATCCACAGATTGGGTACTTAGAGCACCGTTTACCCACCCACAGACACCCTCATGAAGTGGCTCTCCTTGAAATGTACAAGAATGGCTAGCCCTCCTAAAAGACTAGCCCTCAAAAGATTATTTGAATCTAAGCTTGTTGATATTATCTTCCTTCAGGAAACACTTGGCTTGGCTGACCATATCATCCATGTGTTGCAATCCTTAAAGCTGGGCTGGACCTTCCATGCACTTGACATCATTGGATGATTTGGAGGTATTGCCCTGAGTATTAACCCTCGCACTATCCACCTCAAGGCCTCCTGGGGAGGTGATGGATTATTAGGTTTGGATATATTTTCCTCGGATCTGGGCATGGATCTTAGGATTATCAATGTATATGCCCCTTGTCAAAACAAAGCTAAATTTTGGATTCATCTCCTAAACCTTTCCTTTGTTAATTCTTACAATATCATTTTAGGAGGAGATTTGAATTTCTCCATTGGATATGGGGAATCATGGGGAAGCAATGCATAGGTGGATCCCTTATCAGACTCTATGGAGCAGGCCCTTAAACATCACCACTTGATTTATATTCCCATGGTCAAATCACAACCTACATGGCACAATAGAAGAACTGGGGATGATGCTAACCAGGCACTTGGATAGATTCCTCAAAAAGGAACCTCTGGTGAGAGCACTTTCAAACTATAGATAGGGGTTGGGTCTGGAGGCACATTCAATCACTCCCCTATCTTTATGGAGATGTCGGGTCCCTTTCAGAAGCCTAGGCTCCCCTTCAAATTCAACTCCACCTGGCTAAGGGATCCCAATTACATCCATTTGGTTACTGATTTCTAGAGTTCTCATCCACCTTCTATGGGGGGAACCACTATTGAGGGTTTCTATCATAACCTACAAGATATTAAGAGATTATCTATTAAATGGGCAAAGGACAAAAGAGACCGAGATGAGCAGACCCTCATTGCCATTGATTCCACTCTCGCAGATCTTCTTGATGAGCAGGGGCATGGATTTACATATGTGGAGGCTAAATCCCACCTTATTGACCTGGAGACTCAACGATCCAAAATCCTTAAAGAGAGAGAAGAAACTTGGCGACTTCGTAGTCAGGTTATTTGGCTTCAGGTTGGTGATGAGAATAAAAAGTTCTTCCACAATTATGCAAAGGGAAGGAAAGTTAGCAACACCATCTAGCACAGTACTAAGGAGGACAATAATCTAGCAACATCCTTTAATCATCTGGCACACTTGGGAAACTCTCATTTCTATACATTCTTCAAGGCCCCCCCCGGTACCACCCTTGCTGAAATTGTCCGGATTGCTGGTCACTTCCCTCGATTTGTTGACCCAGAAGAGGCAGATGAGCTTAAAACTCCAGTCTCAATGGGAGAATTGGAAAGCACACTAAAATGGTTAAAAAAAGATAAGAGTCCAGGGCCGGACATATGGATTATCTAGTTTTATCTAGCCTTTTATGAAACTATTGGATAGGACCTTCTAAAGGTCAACTCAACCTTCATTTCCCTCATTCCCAAATCTGACTCCCCCACATCTTTCAATGATTTCAAACCTATTTCTCTATGCAACTGTCTTTACAAGATCATTGCCAAAATTATCGCCAATAAACTTAAGCCTATTCTCTCATGTCATATCTCACCGAAACAATTTTATTTCCTCCACAATAGATAAATACATGAGGCTATTGGTACTGCTCAGGAATCCCTACACTTGATGAAAAACAAAATGCTCAAAAGTGCCATTCTCAAAATTGACCTAGTCAAACTTTTGATCGAGTTAGCTGGCTCTATATCAAAATTATCCTCACCCACCTGGGATTTCCTCCTCCCTTTATAAATTGGGTTACGTGTTGCATCACTATCACCTCCTTCAGTGCCCTGATAAATGGATCTAACTCTAACTTCTTTCATGCAAAACGTGGACTCAGACAAGGCTGTCCCCTCTCCCCACTCCTCTTTCTGATCGTCATGGAAGGTCTTAGCTGACTAATAGCCTCAACCAAGCAAGAAGGGTGAATACAGGGACTAAATATTTCAGATCAATGTATACTCACTCACCTTCTCTTCATGGATGATGTGGTCATCTTTCTCAATGGAGGCATTCGGGACACCACTATGTTCTATGACATAATACTACTTTTCTCTTTCGCCACAGGGATGGAAGAAAATCAACTGAAATCCTCCATCACTCTATCAGCCTACACTTCTCAGGAATCTCGAGTTGCACAACATAAATTTCCTTTCCAAAGCCATCAACTGGAGGATGGACTCAAATATAATGGGTTCTGGATCAAGCCACACTGCTACAAGATTGCTGACTGGATATGGCTTGTGGTCAATATCGAAAAATGAGTGGTCAACTGGAATCATAGATTCCTCTCCTGGGTAGGTTGATTAGTGCTTGTTAAATCAGCCTTGGGGGCTACACCTATTTATTGGGTGCCTTTGGCATGGATTCTTAAAGGAAATTTATCCCGGATACTAAAAATTTGCTACATATTCCTTTGGAATGACTATAAGGAAGGAAATCCTTTTTCCTGGGTGGGCTAGAAACTCATTGCAATCCCAAAGAAATGGGGCAGTTCGGGATTGAAGGATCTATCCTCCTTTTCTCATGCACTAGCAACAAAGATGGGACGTATTATCCTCACCTCCCATAGTCTCTAGACAAAAGTGATCTACTACAAATACATCTGGCCACATCATATTATGGACTAGATTCGTTTTCCCACTTGGAAGCGAATTGGGATATCAATGGTTTGGCGGGAAATTCTACATACCATGCCCACCATCAGGAATGGACTCGCCTGGAGAATCAATGATGGCACATTGGTGTGAATTGGCATCAATCCCTGGATGGGTTGTGGTAACATGTTTCGACTCCCTCCTGATCTCATCCAATTTCTCAAACACAAAAATATTAGTGTGATTGCCAAAATTTTTGACCCTGGGAATAGCATAGTCTTTTCACAAGCATGGACTTCAACGGAGCACCTGGGAATTCCTGTTCAATGGCAGCAAGATTGGGAAGGCTATATCACTGCGCTGATAGAATCACATGTCCATATCAAGGATGGTGTTGATGAACTCATATGGGTCCCTGTTGACAATGGCACTTACTCCCTTAAGGTTGGTTATCCCATCTTTCATGATGCCCATAGGCCACTTGTGCTTTTGGATTGGTGGGGCAGGCTATGGAAATTAAAAGCGCCTTTGTGCACGAAGTTGTTCATGTGGAATGCCTTATGGAACAAGACACCAACAGGGTGCAACTTAATGAATCAATCCTTCTTCGGACCCTCCTGGTGCATGCTCTGTCATTAAGCAGAGGAAACAAATGACCACCTATTCTTGTTTTTCCTGACGGTGAATCACATTTGGGAACAAGTCCTTACTGCCCTATTCATAACCAACAGATGACATGGACTCAATGTATCTGAAGCCTAGGATCTTTGGCGAGCTACGTCCTTGAATCAAAAAGTCCATTGCCTTCCATTGCTTATTTGTTGGTCTATTTGGCTCACTAGAAATGGGATCATTTTCAGAGATAAAATTCTTCGATGGCAGCCCTCCATTGCCAAAATTGTTGATGCATATTGACATGAAATACTAGAAGAAAATCATACGCTTGCTGGCCGCATTGTATCACTTGAATCCATTGATCACAATATCCCCTGGGCATATTTTGATGGAGCAACACAAGCATAGGGTTGTGGAAGAGGTATTCAAATGGGATTAGGGATGGGGACAAACAACTATGTAGAATTGATCTCTCTTAGACATCTCCTCCCTTTTGCTCTTGCACATGCATGCAACCATATTTAGATTTTTGGAGTTTCTAAAATCATCATCAATTGGTTCAATAACATATCTGCATGTCATATGCACTCTCTCAAGAACATATTGGATGAAATCATGATCTTAAAAGCACAATTTGATTATATCTCATGTCAACATATTTAGAGTGAAGTAATTCAGTTGCTAACCAACTTTCCAAGGAGGCCACGACACATCCCAGAGGACTGTGGATAATACAGGAGCAGTAAGGAGAAGAACACTACCAATACTATCATTGTCCCTATATAGATCAAGCCTATCAGAGGGCAACCAGGCCCTAATTTTTGCAATATACATCTGTGATTTATATCAATAATAGTTCTTACATTGTATATATTTTGTTTATGAATTTTTCAGTATACCCTGCGTGGTAAATTATGTGTAGAATAAATATTTTTGAAGGCTACGACCAATATACTCATATATATTTTTGAAGGCTACGACCAACATGCTGCATATGCCATACATGCATCTAATACATGTAATTTTTCCATATTAATGAAAAATTACGATTTTTCCTCAGGGAAAAAAGCTATGGTGATTGGTATTTGAATCTGGATACAATTGTTGTTACTGTAATTGTACTGATTACTCTTCAACGCTTACCAAGCAAAACTATAAGTCGGTACCAATTTCGCGATAATGTTTTGTATAAGTTTTCGAACATATACTTTGTGCCTTTGTATTATATCTAATGTTGTATTATTGATTAAAACGAAAATGAACATTTGACAATAGTTTTGGATCTCAAGCTTACATCTCTCAAGAATACAACGCTAACACGATAAATATGTTATGTGTTTTAATCTTATGTTATGTCTTCAGTATTGAATTAATTGTATTGTGCAAAATACAAAAGTGTGAAGGGAGCTTTCAATGTGCTTCCTACGCACTTCTGCATTCCGCACAATCAAAACTTCCTCTCCTATATATGATGCTAATTTCAAATATTGTAAATTGGCAAGGATACATTATACAATTGGAAGCTCCATATGAAAAAGGGATAATAGAGAGTGGCATTATGAACCTATGAAAGAAATAGTACAAGAGAGACAACATTTTACGTAGTATTGAAGTAGTTAATGAAGAGCCATAACCACAGGCATTATTGTTGAGTATTTTTCTAAGTGGATTTGGTGTTTTCAATTGTTTCAATTAAGAATCGTTTCCAAGTTCAAGGATCATGTAATTGTTAGCAAAGATTACCTATGAATCAGTATTGTAATCGCTTTTCAACTTTTAGAAACATTAGCAATGTATTCTTCAAGAAAAGGATTTCGTGATCGATAACTCTACTAAATTATGTTATGGAATAAATGAGAGATCTATTACTTGATATAGTGACATCTTTAGGGTTGAAAGACTACCTATATTTCATAACCAATACAAAATATATTTCCTCATAATTTCGAGTTGCGGAGTAAGCTTTCATTGTGCATCTTGCACATTTGTGCATTTTTGCATCTTCGCACTTCGTACAATGAAATCATTTTCCATATGTTAGAGTGAAATTGATCTATTAATTTTGTTGTTTCCAATATCCAATTTTTATTCTATGTTTAATTGATAAGGGTTTAGATTTCATTGTGCCATATGCGAAGATGCAAATAAATCTTTTTGGCTTTTTCCAAAGGAAGGGAGTTTAGGAGTATGCCACACTTTCAAAGAGATATGATTTTCAAGGAACATCACAATAACGAGAAATAAGAAAATACTTTCTTCCGGAATGTTTCGGTCCTCACTCTGCACATGTATATCCTACAAGAAAATGCATATTATTAATCAATTAATAATGTGGGGTAGTGTTGCAAAGAGGACTTTATTATGTAGACATGAAATTATTTAAACTTTAAGTAGAAACTTAGGATTCAATGTTAAATGAAGTGTCTCTTTGATTTGTGTGAGAAAAGAGTGTTGTGGGGGAGAACAAGAGTGTAGAACTGTCTGTTAGAGCCTGAATCTGCCTTAGGCTGAAGGAAGGCAAAATTCAGGATAACCACAAACCACGCTCAACCTCGTAGCTAGCCCTACGAGGATAGGAGAGGGCTCTCTCTGGGTCAACTCAGTAAAAATACTCAATAGGGTCTGAGATGACTTAAAATAAGAACTGATTCTAGGCTAGTAAATAAATATGAAAAAAGAAATTTAATGAATGTCTGAATTTTCTGTGCTGTATGGGACAAAGGACAGCATGAGCGGAGAAATTAAATCAAAGACACAGAGTGTTTCATAAGGCAAGATAGGCAGGAAGTTTAGCAATTAGATTTGAATAAGATGGAGTGGAAATACCATTGAGAGGTTTGAAAAGGGCATATATAATGAATCCTTATCAAACAAAAGAAGACACACAGAAATATGAACGCTTTTCCAAGGCAAAGCAATAAATTGGATTCTACCTTTCTACTTAAAAGTATTCAACTAGCAATGATTATGAATGAACATTAAACATAATGAGAAACATATGAAACAAAGAAGAAACATATGCCAAACATCATACCACATGAATGTAATGAACCAGAGTTGTATCCTTTCAGCAAATCTTTGTCAAAACTGTACAATGAAAGTGATGGGTTTTTCCTCCACACTACCCCTAGAAACTCCCCCTGTTACCGGGAATAGTGTCCACTCGGATGCTGCTATTCCCACTAAGATTGGTGGCTATCTTAGAAACAAACAAGTAAAGTCTACTTTCGCTTTCCTTTAGGAAAATAGATAGGAGTGGAACAAAGGAGACCAACCTTAGTCTTGCGCTTGATTTCCTCTCCTTCCTGATAGAGCCTTGCCACTTCTACTTTGTCTGCCCAGCTTCAAAGAGAACCTGTGGAATCACAACAACATACTACTACCGAAGAACAAAGATCTATATTCATAAATAACACAAGACCCGATGTGTGTTAACCATACAATGCATATATAATGAAACATGGAAGAATATGGAGGAAAACTTGAATAGCTTTATTAAGATGAAAAGTAGCAAGAGGATTACAACCATATGTTCTAACCCAACATCATCCTCCAGCAA
>APFE030133948.1:0-13005 GCA_000404065.3 Pinus taeda
ATTTATTTTTTCATATGTAAAATGAAATTGATCGTAAATATAATGAATTAAAATGACAGAAGAAACATATCAATTCAATTAATAAAACAACACTAACTAACAACTAATAATAGTATTAGTTAATATAAGACTAAACCAATTAATCACGAATATTAAATCTATCTACATTTTTACATTTTCTAAAATCAGTATATTAGGATTAATATGTCACATTGCCACATTAACTTAACACAGCCAAGTAATCAACTAATCACCAATTTTAACTAAAATCTTTCGAATGTTCATTAACTAACGTGACCCTTTATTTATTTAGAAATAATGTATATCTTTACCATATATATAATTTAATTAGCTCAAAAATATTTCTAACAATCACAACTATCTTTAATGGAAAAATAAGTTAATAATATATTATCTTATAATTTCTAATGAAATTATTTATATGTAAAAACTTCATTTGTAATTTATAAATTTATTTTAATATTATTGAAATTAAAATATTCATTAGATTATGAATTCATTTAATAATTAATTTTAAATTAAATATGTCATTGTCATTTATATATTTTATTTTGAATAGATTATTTAAAATTAAAGTATATAAATATGTTATGTGAATTTTAATAATTATTAAATTAAATATTAAATGTACATTTTAATATAATGTTTTTTCTGGGATATAAAATTTGGCATGGAACTTCAACTGAAAATGGGATGTTGATGCCATGCCCACTCCCCTCCAAAAATACACACAGGATTGTGGGATGTTGATGCCATGCCCACTCCCCTCCCGAAAAGCTAACAGAGATTATATAAGAAAATCTCCTACACACAGCACGTTTTTGCTTTCTATCTCATCATTTTTTTCTTTCCTCTGCATTGCATTTGCTTGCCTCTTGTTTCCTGTTGAAGTTAATTTCCTCTGTTGCATGACCATACATATTGGGTTTTACAGTGATTTATTTTTTTTTATTTCCTCTGCTGCATGACCATACATATTGGGTTTTACAGTGATTTATTTTCTTTTAGTAGTTAGTGCTTTTTGTTTTTTGGTTTTGCATTGTGTACCTGCGCGATTTTATTTTGTGGCTATTATGTAGAGCAGAAAACTGCTTTTTGTTTTTTGGTTTTGCATTGTGTACCTGCGCGATTTTATTTTGTGGCTATTATGTAGAGCAGAAAAATCGATAGAGATGAAATTCTTGATCCATATTAGATGACGAGATATGTTTTTATTTTTCAATATATATAATTTTTATTCAAAAAATTTTACAGTGAAAAGCGGCCTGATAGATGATGGCTACGCATAGTCCTAGTTGTTCCACAAATTTGATTCATTATTTCTTTATTCCAGTGTAGCGATGGAAAAATCGCAAGGGCTTTCACCATACAGATAATGTTTTTATTTTCATTGGCAATCTTGCTTACTGGTTTTAACCTGCTTAATCATTTTGCAACAGGTGAAGAGAACGGTTTGCCATGGAGGGCGAATATAGGACAAGAAGCTTATATTTCTGAATCTGTCTTCTGTTTTCTCACTTGTTTCTTATTTGTTTATCCGCCTAATTCCATAGCAGACGGGGAGTTTGTCAAATCTTTCTAGCACGGTCTTTAAATGGTCTGCATGAACCGACACACAGGTCAATAATACAGGTGCCATAGGATGTTAGTACACCATTTTGCCGCATTCCTTCAATTGGGTATAAGGTAAAGTAAGTACCGATTCTTCTTTTCTTAAAGAAAGAAAAATGATATAGTTGCTGTAGGTGCGAATTTTATCAATTTCTATATGCACGCATTCGACCATTTCTTAGTTTGCTTACCATTGATTTTGCTCAATGCCACCAGATGGATGTCCAGAACTATACTCGATGAAGATGCTCAACAAACAGGTAGATGAGAATACCCCAGTTAAACAGGTAACCCCGTAGAGGATGAGGGCTAACATTAATTTATTAGTTGGTTCAATATTTGGTAACCCCGTAGAGGATGAGGGCTAACATTAATTGGTTCAATATTTGGCGAACGCCGTAAAAAATGAGGGCTAGCATTAATTTATTAATTGGTTCAATATTTGGTAACCCCATAAAGAATGAGGGCTAACATTAATTTATTAATTGGTTCAATATTACAGGATATTGCCCTGTATGTCTGCATTTTCCGCCATGGCATTTTTATTTTATGTTGCATAGAGCCGTGCTAGTTGTTTTACTGTATTTTTATTTTATTGTTGCCATGTATGTCTGCATTTTTAGCCCTGGCATTTTTATTTTATGTTGCATAGAGCCGTAGTAGTTGTTTTACCGTATTCTTATTGTTTGATTATTCGAAACAGGTGAAAAGGGAAAGATGAGGACGCGCCACGAGGAAATGAAGATGACACAGCTCAGGTTTGTTGAGCCCTGATTATATATCTATCTTTCCTCTGGCAAATGTTTTATAGTTGACTGGTAGGAGAAAGGATCAAGAATACGTACTGGTTTGAGCAATCAAATTGCAGGAAAAAGGAAGAAGAATACTTCGTTTGGCATTTTCCAGGAGAAAGAGGAGATGAGGGCCTTTTGCACTTATTTTGTCAGAGAAAGTGGGAGCAGAGCGTATGAGTTCATGACATCTTCGTGGTTTATGAGGTATTTTCATACTCAACATCTTCGTGGTTTATGAGGTATTTTCATACTCATTTTGGCTGAAGTTGACCCAGGAATGTTTAATATGAGTGAATGGTTGCCGGTGCAGCCCTAAACCGGTGGAAGGTAGGGTTGGGGTTAAGTTTTGTTAAATGGACTTAAAGTAATTATATTTTAAATTCCGGTTAAATGGATGTAAAATAAAATAATTACTGAGAAATTTTTTAGTGTTAAATTTTATTAAAAAATTATTTTTGAAGTAAAGTTAGTTGAAAGTTTTACATATGATTAGCTTAGTTGTGAGTGGTCTCATTTTGTGTGTTTGTGTGGTGAATGAGGAGATTTTATTTTATTGCATTGTGTGTAATAAAATGGAAAAATATGGGTATATATGAAATCCATTGTAATGGATGAGTTTGATAGATGATTTTGTTAAATGGATTAATGTTTAAAGATGTAAAAATTTTATTTGAAAGAATTTGTAATGGATGAGTTTGATAGATGATTTTGTTAAATGGATTAATGTTTAAAGATGTAAAAATTTTATTTGAAAGAATTTATAATTTAGAAGATGTTAAATCTTTTTTATTGATAATTTTAGTTTAATGTATTTTAATTTTTAGAATGATACTTGTTTGTTTTTAATTTTTTTGGTAATGCTTGGTTATTTGTTTTGGTACAATTTATAGATTGAAATGAACTTTGATTTGCAATAGACTATGAGGGCTCATTGTTGAGAAAGAATATGCGTTCAAGAACAGTTTTGTTTCAACTTATTTTTTTCCTAAGTGGATTTGCTAATTTGGGTTGATTATATCATTTATATATAATCAAAATGGCAAAAGAACTTGATTATTTTCATTTTTTTTGTAGTTATTATAGAAATGAGATAACATGCTCGAGGAGAGATGATTGAGAATCCGACTTACCAGTGTGAATCAGGGAGATATACATTCTAATGCCAACTAAACCCATAATTATATGTTATTATGCTTATTAGTTTGATCTTATTTTATGGATCATTACATCATTCATGTTTGTATGTATTGTCCAAATAATGTTTATTAATAATTATCTATATTTTAAGAGGATTTTGTTTTATTCTTAAAGGAAAATTTTGAAATACTTACAATTTTTATGAGTCAAATGCTACCAGATTCAACCATAATAGAGCATTTTCACAATAGCTTGATCATAGAGATTGTTTCTAGCCATACTCAAACCCATAAAATAGGGAAATACCTATCAAATCATGTTACACTAGAAGAAGAATTCAAAAGTTTGCAAATGAGGTCCATAAATCATATGCTACATAGTGGTCAACCCATTTGGATTGGAGATGAAAGCTTTCCTAATCACAAGAGAGTTGGTTATAGCTTTTATTACAAGATAAATTGAAATCATAGGTACTGCTTGGAATCTTGTGAATAGCCAAACCATTAGTGTTTTCTCCAACGATGTGATAGTGTGGTTATCAAATCCATAAAAAAAATGCAATATTAATTTGTTTTTCAAGAGGATCCCTAACCCAATTTTGAATATGTCTCTCTTTGTCCTTTGCTAGCTATAGATAAAATATAAATTGAAAGTTTACCAATTATCACTTAAATTTTTTCATTTTTATTTTTTTTCCAGTAAATTTTCAATGCAATTTCACTATATCAAAAACACTTCATCTCAATTAAAAAAAATAATATATATAATATATTAATAATTAATTTAAATAAAAACTATATATACATTTTAATAATAAATCTAAATTACTCAAACTTCAAACTTTAATTTTTTTTTTTTAAATATAAAACTTAAAAACGTAAATAAAACCACGTCATTTCCATAATAATAAAATATTTAATTTGGATCAAAAAGGAAAAAAAACCCAGTCCCACTATCGTCTATTTTGGTTTTTGTATTTTTTCACGTTCGCTAAATATCCCATCACTCGCATCTATTTTGGTTTTTTTTTTCACGGGCGAACGTGTTGTGAAATATATATTAACATCAAACAGGCCGGACAGAGGTCACAAACGTTGCAGATAAAATCCAGGTTTGCGATCGAAATTGTAGAAAGGACAAAGAATACTTACTTGTTTGCGATCGAATTGCAGGGGAAATGGGAAGAATATTACCTTTGAGGTTTGCAGCGAAAAAGAGGACATGAAGGCCTTTTGTACTTATTTTGTCGGTGAAAGTGTGGATAGGGAAAGTGCGGATAGGGTATGGGATCAGGAAATTTTCATGGTTTATGTAAGGTATTTTCATATTCGTTTTGGCTGAAGTAGGCTTAGGTATGTATAATATTAGTGATTGGTTTTTCCTACTTTTTATTTAGGTAAATTCCTAAACTCGTAGAAGATGGGTTAAAGTTTTGCTAAATGGACATGAAATAATTATTCAAAAATAGGTTAGTGCTAAATTTCACAAAAGATGATTTTTGAAGTAAAGTTAGCTGGAATTTTTATAGAAGATTAGTTTAGTTGTAAGTGATCTCACTTGTGTGTTTGTGTTGTTTCTTCTCTGAATTATTTTTTATTGCATTATGTACACTACAATGGAAAAAAGATGGGCAGATATGAAATCTATTGGAGTGGATGAGCTTGATCAATGATTTACAAGTTTATCGGAAAGAGTTAATAATTTAGAAGATAATAAAGCTTTTTATTGATTATTTAAGCCATAAGTTAATTTTTTTGTTGATTATTTCAATTTTCGGAATGATGCTTATTTGTTTTTAATTTCTTTGGTAATGTTTGTTTATTTGTTTGGGTTCTATTTATGGTTTGAAATGAACTTTGATTTGCAACAGGTTATGATGAGGGTTCTTTGTTGAGAAAGAAGAGGAAATCAAGAACATTTTTGTTTCAACCTAGGAGCCACCCTATTTTTCCTAAGTAGGTTTACTTATTTGGGTTGATTATATTATTTATATACAATCAAAATGGCAAAAGAAACTGATTTTTTTTCATTTTTTTGTTTGCAATCATTATAGAGATGAGATAACATGCTAGAGGAGAGATGATGGAGAATACTACTGAACCATTAGTTTGAATCTGGTAGATACATATTTTTTCACACTCTTTGTTTAGATGGTTATTCTATAGTTAACATCAACTAACTCCATAATTTATGTGTTATTCTCCTTATTGTATTAAATATCAACCGCATAAGATTATTATTTAGAAATCTTCCTACTGAAATTTCACTAAATGAACTAGATGACACTAGGAGCAACCTATCAACAACCTATGAGGTAAATACATATTTTTTCATATTCTTTGTTTAGATGGTTATTCTTTAGTTAACACCAACTAACCCCATAAGTTATATGTTGTTCTTTTTATTGTATTAAATATCAAATGCATAAGATTATTATTTAGAAATCTTCCTATTGAAATTTCACTAAATGAACTAGATGACACTAGGAGCAACCTTTCCCAGAAGTTAGAGGATTGCATTGGCCAAACATAAGTGTATTAATGTCATACACTGTGTATGAAAAAATTATTTTTTTCACAATTAAAGACAAGTATTTATGTGTTAATGTGGCTACGAATTTTTGGTAATGATTATCATGTTGGATAGGGGATTTGGGTTTTATTTTAGGGATCATTATATTATTTATGGTTGTAAATATTATCAGAGTAGTGTTTATTAATAAATTTTTAAGTTTTCAAGAGGATTTCATTTTATTCTTATGGGGATTATTTGGAGTATTTACTATTTTCATGAGCGTTATCATATTGTAAGATTCATAGAGATGAACTACAAATATAAAATGATACCTGATTCACTTGGATCTCATATTTCAACTTTATATTTTTTTTATTTCACAACTAATTTAATAGCATAATTTGATTTTGTATTTTTATAGCTAAGCCTATGTGAATTTAGAAACCATAGTAAAGCATTTTCACAATAACTTGATCATAAAGATTGTTTCTGGCCATAGTCATGGCCATCTTAAGAAAAATGGAGAAATACCTATCCAATCATGTTACACTAGAAGATAATTTCAAAAGTTTTCAAATGAGGTCCATAAATCTAGCTTGAGCCTTCATAATGCATATGCTACATGGTTATCAACCCAATTCAATTGGAGTTGAATTTTTTTTTTATGAAGCATGAGAGAGTTGGTTAATTACAAGGAAAATTGAAATCCCCACAAAGGTGTTGCTTGGAGTCTTGGGAATAGCCAAACCATTAGTGTTTGCTCCTATAATAAACGATGTTAATGATAGTCTTGTTCTCAAATCTATAGAAAGGATGCAATATTAGTTTGCTTTTCAAGAGGGTGCCCAACCCAATCTTGAGTATGTCTCTCTTTGTCGTTTGCTCTCTATATTATTTGTGAAGGAGGATGAGCTGTAATGCACATGATAACCTCACTTATTTGGAGTCGAATCATCTTGAGTCTAGCTTAATCTTCTACATTGTAGCTTTTCTTAACTCAAATAAATGTACTTCCTATTTTAGCTAGACAACTTTTTTTCTTTTCTTTTCTTTTCTTTTTTTCATGAAATTATGCCAAATTTATTCCACTCATTCACGTCATTTGGACTGAAATAAATGTACTTCCTATTTTAGCTAGACAACTTTTTTTCTTTTCTTTTCTTTTCTTTTTTCATGAAATTATGCCAAATTTATTCCACTCATTCAAGTCGTTTGGACTCAAAGTCTTTGAGTCTTCTATACTAACAAGATATATTTATTATACATCCTTATCTCATTAATCATGGTTTGTTTTTGTCAAACTCCATAATATTCAAACTAAAAATTTTTTACTCGAAGTGAATATCTAGATGCTAGAGATTTGAATTAGGTACCTATGTGAGGGTTTTATTATTAAGCAATTTCATAATACAATCTGAGTGTCAAACTAGCTCACCCAACATAGAATGATCTCGGCAGCGGTACTTCTTAGTCGAAGACAGATATTCTGGCAAAAACCCTGAATGAATAATCCCACAGCTCTCAGCTCCAATCTGCCCCACGAAATCCCCAGCGTTTGCCTCTAGGGGTTGCGTCAGCCTTACCCCAACTTGCCTTGCGTCAGCCTCTGGAGGCACTGCGTCAGCCTCTAGAGCCTCTGCGTCACCCACGATGGCACTGCGCAACTCCTGGCTCCCTTTGCATGGGCCCTAACTGGCTCTGTGTGACCTCTAGCTAGGTCTGTGTCCCTCTCTCCCTGCTTCTGCGCTAATGCTCCCGACACCCTCTTTACCTCTCTGCTTCTGTATTCACTGCCCCTCAGCCGCAACTCTGCTCACTCCTTTGATTTCCTCAACAAGCCCTGTAACCCCAAAAAATCGAATTCTTGATCAACTTGGTGTGTTCTCCGGTGACCCTCAAGCCCTCTCTTATACTTTTCTCGTTGACAATTGAATAGCCAAGATTAAGTCCCTAATCAACAGCTAAGATTAACTTTGGCTTGATCCATGATTTTTGGACCCTTCTAACATGGTTTTATGTTAATTCAAATTAATATTTGTTTTCCCTAAGTTTAGACTTAGGGACTCCATTAAAAATATTAATTATTTAATATCTCCCAAACTATTTAGAATCTGCCCAAACCATTTCTAGGTATTGGAGATCTCATGTGCTTTAGCCTCTCCACCAATTTTCGTGGCTAGATCACATCCGCTGCTACCCCAAATCAACAGTTTATATGTGTTTTTTTATGACTCTTTTAGGGCCGAGTAGCTTCAGGAGACTACCACATTTGTTGAGGGTGGATTGGATGGTGTCTTGGGGAAGATTTTGGGTGGTTTCTCTTCCTATAAGCAAGCTGCATCCTTGGGAGGTTGCTACAGGTAGGCTGCAGTCCTAGATCACCTTGGATAAGGGGTCGAGAGGTTGGAAGGAGGGCACAAGCCTTGGTTCTCTTGCACAAGGAGGATGTGGCTCGTGTTAGAGGGCTCGTATTAACCCTAGGACAACAACGAGTTGGAGAAAAAGTGTTTGGAGGGAGACCACAGTGTTTGACGAGGTCTAGTAGGCATGAAAAGGGTGTTGTAACAGCGTGCCAACAATCTTGATCAGAGATTAGACGTGAAGAAAGAAGACACCAACCCTTGAGAATGTAGGTGTGTGATGTGTTGATGTATTTGTGTTGAATTTGATGCTAGTGGATGAGAGGTTCTAAGAGAGGACTTAGTATTGGATGCTCATGGTTTATTGGAGGGTAGCATGAGAATGGACCAATTGTAGTATAGAGTGGCACCATGATGGACTAAGTGGCTATGTGAGGAGGCAGATTGAAGGAGTTCAAGGTTTGGCTAGCCTAGAGCAGTTTGGTATAGCCCATGTTCATTGTTGGAGAAGCGACATTCGATGATGATAGGTGGAAAACCTCCTGCCTTATGTTAGTCTTCATTGGAGCAGCAAAGGATAATTGTTGGTATTATTATTAGTTAAGAGATTATCATTTCAAATCATAACTAATTACTTCAAACAATTTGAAGAACTTATCGACCATTTCCTGACTTAAACGCGCAGAGTCATGTGGAATCTCCATCTTGGATTTGCTTATTTTGGATCTCACATACCCAAGGTGTATACAAACACCTCCTAGCATGCAAACAAGATGCAGTAAATTGACCGTTGGAGTGGCGAGAGCGTGACGAGCCACCTCGAGAAAGAGGTTTCCCCCGGGTGCCTTTGCCCATTAGAAAGCATCACCTGAAATTCGGGTATTGACTGAGCCACAACTCCTCGCTCTCTTCGCAGGCTACCAAATGGAGCCATAGAAGAGCCATGAATGAGTCGTCACAAGTTGCGAGGAGGCGATGCTCCTGAGCGAGTCTGAAATCCACCAAAATACATAATGAATTATAATAAGGACCTTCCCAAGTGACAAGAATGAAGTAGAGGTTGATGATATTGGTGCAATTTCACCAAAATACATAATGAAGTATAATAATAACCTTCCCTAGTGACAAGAATGAAGTAGAGGTTGATGATGTTGGTGCAATTGTCGTAGCAGTGGGGAAGGCATAAACTCTTTGTGAAGCCACCTTCTACTAGAGAATCGGTCGACATCCCCACTGCCATCATCTTTACCCCACACATTCATACATTCACCCCAGACATGGGTATTCATGTAGTGTGCTTATATTTCAAATTTTGAATTTCAAATAAAAGATTGTGCCTCAGGTGTGTGCTTTAATTGAGTCGTCATGGCAGAGCATTGTCAGACCTTCGGGAGATGCAAACCAACATCACAAGGAAAAAAGATTGTTGGGAAATCAAAAGACGACATAATTATTGCCATGCTATGTAGGACCATCACCCATAGCAACATTTCATCCATCTCCAAAAAATCACATTATAGACTACTCATATATCTACTTTTTATTACAATCCATTTAACTCAAATGAATTCTTAAAACTATTATAACTATAACCATAAAAATAAAGTAAATTGTTAAAACTATTATAACAATCCATATATATAGTGTGCGCATTTAACTATTATAACTATATATATAAAACAATGAAAATAAAATAAATATAATATAAATAGTCATTACCACAAAAAAAGGTTATTTTTTCAGCCGTAAAAATTTGCAATACCTTTCTATTATTAAAAAATATTTTAGATGGAATGTATATATATTTTAATTAAAAATTTAAATTTAAAAGTGAAAATGTGTATGCATTTTAAAATAAATTTAAACGATCAAAACTTTAATAATAAATTTAAACAATCAAAACTTTATATCCCTCGGAAATTAAAAATAACAATCAAAACTTTATATCCTTCGGAAATTAAAAATATAGGACAGAAGGAAAAAATAAAACTCCGTCCGTTATAACCCCACTCCCTTCTTTAACCTCGTTGTCTAAATATTCCACTAGCACTTTTCCTTTCTACCAGCGCTACTGGTTTCTTTATAAAAAATATATTAAAAATTAAACTGACGAGGACAGAGAATGCCAGAGTAGCAGAACTAAAAACCATATCTGCGCAAAATTTATAAAGCAGACCCGTTCAGAATTGGTTTGTAAAATTAAACAAACGCGTACAGACGTCGCAAGAATTAAAAAAGATATTTTCTGTAATATTTAGAAAAGCACAGGTGGAAAAAGCTGCGAACTCAAATTTTGCATGGAATTCAAATTGGAATTGGGATGTTGATGGACCCACTCCCCCTTCCAAAAAGCTATCAGTGACCGTTTGAAAGGGACATTATATAACACCATCTCTCACAGAGCGCTTTTGCACTTTCATCTCATTCTCTTCTTCTGTTTCTCTGTAGTCTGTATTGGCTTGGCTTGGCTTGTCTTGTTTCTGTTTCAAGTTTATTTTCTTCGTTGCATGGCCATGTATTTTGGGTTTTGAAGTGTATTATTTTCGTTGTGGTTTTCTTTGTTTTGATTGTAATGATGGTTTTTTAATGAGTGTTTGCCATGTGTACTTTGGCGATTTTATTTTGTTACTGACTGTTATGTTGAGCAGACGAATCGATAGACGAATCGATAGAGATCAAAATTTTGATCCATTTAAAATGAAATTTTCAAAATTCTTGATCGATAAAAGCAGGTATGCTTTTGTTTCCCAATATCTATAGTTTTTATTAAAAAATTTGCAGGATGGTTTTCCAATATCTATGTTTTTACTAAAAAAATTTGCAAAGTGAAAAGCTGCGTGGTAGATAATGCTTATGTAGGGAACCCAAATGTTCGAACGGTTTCAATTCATTATTTCTTTATTACTGTGAAGCCGTGGGAAAATTGCAAGGGTTTTCACCGTAGATATGGTGCTTCTATTTTATTGGTTGGGCAGTTTTTGATTAATGGTTTTGACCTGCCTACTAATTTTGCAACAAATTTTGCAACAGGGGAAGAGAAGGGTTTTTATTAATGATTTTTACCTGCTTACAAATTTTGCAACAGGGGAAGAGAAGGGTTCACCATGGAGGGATAACATAAGACGAGAAACTTCGACTTCTGAATACCGACGGCAGGGACGAACCGACCTACAAACTTACAACTACTCGTGAGGTTTGGTAGGTGCGTGAGATTGGTTGCGAGGATAATGTCTTCTTTTCTCTCATTGGTTTCTTATTTGTTTATCCGTCTAAATCCGCCGCAGATGCGGATTTTGTCTGCGGTGAATCTTGACTGGTGAAACGGGACAATAATACGCATGCAAAATGATGTACGTATACCACTTTGCGGCATTCATTTTACTAAGTAAGGTGAGTAGCGATTCTTCTTTTCTCAAAGAGAAATCATTCGGACATTTTCGGTTTGTTTTCTACGGATTCAATTAGATCATTTCTTGTTTACCTACTCGTGATTTTGCTCAATGTCATTGGTTGAATACTCAGGAGTCAGAACCTATATTCATAAAGATGACCCAGGTAAACAGGTAGATGAGAATGCCCAAGTAAACAGGTGAACCCGTAGAACATGAGGGTTAACATTAATTGATTAATTTGTTCAGTATTGCCCTGTCCTGTATCTATGCACCGCGGCATTTTTACCTTGCAGGGAGCCGTAGCTGTTTTGCTGTATTCTTGATATAACAGGGGAGGTTAAACCGTTTTTATTTATTATTTCACACGGTTTTAATGTTTTTGCATAGGGCAGCGACAATTGTCCAATGGTTGATATCGACCCTCTGCAGTTTCATTTTTTTATTGGCATTTGGCTCGCCACGAGGGAATGAAGATGGCACAGCTCAGGTTTGATTTGTTTTATTTGAACCTGGATTATTTATATATATATATATATATTTCTTTGCCTTTCACGAATGTTTTACAGTTGAATTGCAGGAGAAAGGACTAAGAATACTTGCTGATTTGGGCAATCGAATCGCGAAAGCAATAATACTTCGTTTGGCCTCTTGCAGAAAAAGGAGGACGCCAGGGCCTTTTGTACTTATTTTGTCAGTGAACGTGAGCGGAGGGTAGGAGATCACTACATTTTCGTGGTTTATGTGAGGTATTTTCACTCATTTTGGTGAAGTTGGTCCAGGTAGGTATGATCTCAGTGAATGATTGTTCGTGCCCTCTATTTTTCGAATTTTTCATTTAGTTAAGTCCTAACGCCGCAGAAGATACCTTTAAACTTTCGTTAATTGGATGTATAAATAGATGTATTATAGTTATTTATAAATGGGTGTATAAATAGATATATAATAGTTTTTTTGTTGACTAGCCGAATACCTCGTAGAATCTTACCGGTTGTCACTATAATTTTAAGAGGAACCGGAACGGCTCGGTTAAGACGAGATTCAAATTCATGACCTGCACATCAACAGGAAACCAAACTTCCGCAGGTAAATAGATATACAATAGTTAATTTTAGAAGTTTTTTTATTAGATAAAGAATGTTAAATAATTATTTGGGAATTAGATAATATTAAATTTTA
>APFE030133955.1:23234-34434 GCA_000404065.3 Pinus taeda
AGTGAGCAGATTCAGGTGCTTTACCTTTGTCTATATCATCAGTTTTACCTTTTTGTTGGTTTCTTCTCTGCTCAATTTTGTCCCATGGTAGCTTGCATGTGGATGCATCATGTGATCAATTTCTTTTGCAGCGAATACAGTGTAAATCTGCCTTTTCTCCTTGAGAATGTCTGCCCCCCCTGCCTCTGAAATATCTTCCTCTTCCTCTTCGTCCACCTCTTCTTCTTGTAGAATCTTGAGCAGGATGCTTTTCTTTATGAGCAAGGCACACAGTCTCTTTAGAAGATTCAGGGGTTGTCTTCTTTTTGAAAGCTTTCTCTCTTTTAGCAAACTTTTTCATAAGAGAGTCAAAGGTTATATCTTTGAGATTTCCATTTGCTTGCAATGACTCAAGATAATTGGAGTAAGTAGGATAAAGTGCCTTGAGAAAAGCAATAAGAGGAATATCTAATTCAACCTTAGTGGATTTTATATCATGCATTATAGACTTTACTTTAGATGCAAGAGTAAAAGGATCATTATTTTGTAGTTCAAGAGTGAAGAGTTTAATCATGAGTTGAACGACTTCAAGTGCAGAATGTGAGTCATAGAGTTCTTTAAGCTTTTGTAAAGATTCAAAGGCAGTTCAATATGACGAAATATGGCGACTCACCTCTTCATTTACAGATGTTGTGGTTAATGCATAAGCTTTGTTGTTCTTGTTTTCCCAAATGACGAGCTCTTTGTCTGAGGTAGGCTGTACTGGGTCATTGTCTCCTTCTCCGACACACACTCCTTTCCACAACTCATTGAAGATGAGGATGTGTTTTATCATCCGGGACCATTCAGGGTAGTTCTCCTTGCCAGTGAGAACTATTCCTACCATGTATATGATTGAATGCATTCTGTAAAAAAAACTTTTGCTGATAGAAAAAAATACTTCTACCAATATACAGTAAAAATGTACTCAAAAGGGCATTCTCAAAGGGTATTATCGTCCACTAAAACTTCTAACATAAGGTTTTCATGTACCCATTGAATCATTGTCATCACAACTTCAATACACAGAGAAAATGACTTTCAAAATGTACATGGCTACCAATAAAAACATTCAATGCATCCACAGTATACAGCATTTTTAAAAGGACTTAACGCATCATGGACGTTCTCCCTCCACCAAATATTCTGCTACAAATTTGTTGTCAGCATTCAAATGTATGCTTTCAACTATTTGAAAGGGTATTAGGCCAGATCAGGCCAGTGTTTAATTATTTGAAAGGATATACCATGATCAGTGATATATCAGCGCTTAGCCTTACCAAGCACCAGCGCACAAGGATGTGTGTTCAAATATTACAACAGGCCAAGAATTGCTTCTTGCAAGAGACGGGTGTTAAAACCTACTTATGTGTCAATTTCCCTCAAACATTCCAACCTTGCACTGTAGTAATTGGCCCACGATTTATGAGCGACTTCCATTTTTTATAAAAATAAAAAATGCTTACTGGACATTCTAGATACAAATATCTTTCATCAGTCCCGATTCCTCTATTTTCAAAAATGCCAAGTCAAGACATCAGTTTTCTTCAAGCATAACAGAAATGCAGTTACAAATAATGGCGCTCCTTTTTTTTTACTGAGAATAAATGCATCTCTATTGAAACAATTAAAGATGAGAGGAGAATACCAAGTTCGTCTTTTTCGAAAAATGGTTAATATTCCACACATGTGGAGTTTTCATCTGAAACTTACGACCAAAAGTAACACATGAATTAGCTCCTACTAACTTGAGGTCTCCAGTTTAAAGCTTGTTGAATGAAGATTCAATACTGCTCACTCACCTCTTCCGCCCTTGAATCAATAGACAACCTTCAATCACACAGTATTGAAGGGTATACAGCGTTCAACTCAGGCCAGGGCTTGGGTTCTAGCATTCCATCTTGGAAGCAGCAAATTGGTATCTTCCCACATTAATTCTAACGAGAAGTCAGCTCACTATACTCACATTGTGTATAAGATTTGCAATCTGTGTAGACCAGACCGTATGCGGTTTTCGTAAAGGGTGGTAGAGTTGTAATACCTTGGTGGTATGGCAGCAGTGGGCATCATACCATGACAGAGTCGTAATACCATGCAGCAGTGGTATTTTAATGTACCTGTATCAGGCTTGTATGGAGCAGAGTGCAGGTAATGTAAATAGAATATGGAGCAGTGGTATTACCAGGAGCAGACCAGGAGTTACAAAGACATAAAGGCTAAGAAAAGGAGCTAGCTCTGATACCATGTCACGCCAGGCAGTAACTCCATTAGGCAGAAAAACTGATTCATTTATTCCATCAGGTATGTTATTGTTATATACAAAAGGGTGTGACTGTTCAGTTCATCTCCTGATGACTGTTCACATTCCTAATTTAATTATTTACATGAATTCACCCAATCGTGAGGATTAGGTGTCAACAACAAGTACGAGACAACGATAACTACTTGTAAAATGAACCATCCAACAAAGGTTGACTTGGTAAATTGCACCAACCACAAACATCTTGATACTTGTATAAAAAAGTCAACCATTGATACCAATTGACGCCATAAAAAACATCTTTTTGTGATTGAAGGGAACAACTCCCAACATTGGAACGAAACCAAGAGCTGACAGGAAAGAGCAGCAGTGTAGAACTTTGAGGCACTAAAACAAAATAGAGAGAGGCATTGCAAAATCTCGCACAAAGAAGAATGAGAGGAAAAACAAGGAACCACTAATACATCTTCATATCATGAGCCATCCCCATTGTTGAGGGCCAAAAAAAATCAACAACATTAAAGTGTGTTCAACCATATAAACTAAAACTGTAACACAAGTTTCTAATCTTGTTCAGAAGAGATAAAATAAGGTCAAGATCATTGTTAACTGGAGGGTCATCAGGGTCTTTAGGAAGATCATAGAGATCCCCGGAGTCTGAGTCTGACACCAAATAATTCTCCATAGAATTCAGGTGAGCATCAATGTCATTAAGACTAAAATTGTGATTCTATAAAATGCACTTAATATCCTCCAACCCTGAGAAGAAATTATAATTGTCAACTTGTTTATCCTTGAGAACTAAACATAATAGAGTGTCCATCTGTTGATGCAAAGAGAGAATACAAAAAATGCAATCCCTTCTTTCTAAATATGCTCGGGTTCAAAACCTCGTTTCTAACCATCAACCACCACTTTTGAATCTGAATGGTATGGATGTTCTCCAGACTCATGAGACTCCAATAACATAATTTCTTTATGCACCTCAAGGGGAACAACATCAAAGAAAGTTGCTACCATTTCAAAATAAAAAGGTCAACCACATTTTACAATGGCATTCCCATCACCACCTCTTCAACTTGTCATTCATTGTCGAGGAGGCATGATATAGGATGTGAGAGAACCATGCAGACAACCTGTTAGAGTACCCTACCCAAAGAAACAAGCAAGAAAATGAGTCACCGCCCCTTCAAGACCATACTGAAAAACAACCAAGTCATCCTCCAAATTCCACATAAGAGGCCCAAATTCAAGAAGAGTTTGAAATTCACCATAGTTAATTGACATAACAGACCAATAAACCCACCGTTAGACCAAGAATTGAGCACTAAGAATACCCTCATAAGCCATAATAATAGGCACAACCCCAAATATAATTGACAACATAAAAAAGGTGTAGGCGAATTGAAGGGAACAGACTTCGGCCACAATTTCCTTGAGACTTACTTAGTTCATTAGCCCAAAGAGTCTTACAACAACCAACCATATAAAATGACACAAAACCCAAAATAAAAGCCAAACCTTTATAGATAAAGCTATAAAACTCTTCGCTTTAAAACTAGATTGAGAAATGGAATGGATACCAACATCCACAAACCTGAATAGGGAAGGGATAAGAAATACATGTAAACTCACTATCCATAAGACGAAAATTAGAGTATATAGCCACCAATTCAAAGATAGGCACAAGTTGGGTAGAATGCAAATAGAGGATGAAAAACATTGACACCTTGCTAGAACCAACATAAAAGATGACCCAAATAGGGAGCCTTCCACAGAGAGAAAGTCTAAACCCTCAAAAACCAGACAGAGCATTACAATGGTCAAATAGCAAGACCAGATGTAGGAGGTTGAGGAGTGAGCCTAACCTCCACTCCTCTGTTCAATGTACCACCTCCAACCTATAACACCCAACATAAATTTATAATTAATGGACAATGGGTGTAAAACTGAAGGCCCATTACCTTTTGTGTGTTGCGCCATTGTCAGAGACATCTGTAAACCTAGCACTACATCAAATAAAACATCATTCCCTCTATCGATTGCACCAATAATCAAATTGTCATAATTATTAGATTAAGTTGGTGTTTACATGCTCCATGATGTAAATCATATCCCACCATGCAATAGGTTGTGGATGATTTTCAATTCCATGTTAAATAAGCATCTACATATTTATTTTATAATTTTTGTTCCATATGGCTAAGGGGTCTGTAATTGATAGGGATTCCATTAACTTTACGCACCATGACGCTTTTAGACTAAATAAAGACAACATTTCCCTTTCCAACTTCAAGTTCATTAATTCATGAATTATGTTCATTCCTCTCAAACGGGTTTCAACCATAACTATTTAGAAAGATGTTATGTTTAATTATTTTGTTTGAAAAAAAAATATTTTTTTTCCTCTTTGTTTTGTTTTGTTTTAAAATTATATTTGATATTTTTTTCTATTATTATTATTATTATTTACCATATTACTGTTATGTCGAGTTTTTAGGTTATGGTTTAAAAAATGTAATTTTAAATTCATAATAAAAAAAAAATGTTTGTAACACTATGTTCTTATTCAAAGGTTGATTTCCTTGTTTTGGCTCACAATTATATTGACTATTATGGTCAAATTTTTAAAGAAGTTGCAATGTTAACCATGAAAAGAAGAGGATACTACTGCTAAGACCACTTTTTGTTTTTGTGGTCAATTTTCAGGATTTTGTTAGAGATAATGTTCGTTGTCAAGGTCACAATTTCAATCAAGTTGTAATTATAATCCCCTAAAGAAGGGGACGATACTAATAGCAACACTTTTTGTTTTCAAGGATAAATTTTATGATTTTTGTTTGCAACTTTATGGATATTTAAGACCATGATGAAAAATGACTATTCTCACCTTGAAAAAATAAAGAAGAAATTGATTTTAGGAGCACAAATTTTTGATTCAAGGATTGATTTTCGTGCTTTTGACTAAAAAAATATGGGTGTTTAAGGAAATAGCTCTTGTTTTGAGCTCACAATTCTTGTCAAGTTGGTAATTAAGTTTTGTATGTATGTTGCATTAGAAAGGATGGCTTAAGATTGCATGAACATGTTGTAACAACCCTGGTTAAAAATCCATGTAAAAATATATAATACCACGGCCATGGGACACATATTCCAAACTGAATGGTGGGCAAAACATCCTAGTGGGTGTTCATTTGGTTTATTATGGTGAAGGAAATTGACAAAGGCAATGACAAAGGATTTGGAAAGGCATGAGGCATTTATTGGCATTTTATTTATGAAAATCAAGGAAATTAGGAGAAAAAGGAAGTGAAAGGTCACAAGTTTCATGTGAGGAGGAAAATGAAAGAAAATAATGGAAACTGTAGAAAATAAAGGCCTCATTCATAAAAAGGCTTCCGAGGATTAGTGGGCAGGCTTGGTTAGTTCAGTTTTGGAGCTCTCTCACTATTCTCTTTCTCTCTCTCACTCTTGGACACTTAGAGTTTTCTTGGATCACTTGGCATTGGAGCAAGAAAGGAAAAAGAATGCAAGAAGAAGGAAGGAGAAAGCAAGGAAGAGTAGGATAAAGTAGCTACAACAAGATTATTTGCAGGTATTAATTTGCATGTGTGATTTCCTTGCTATACTTGGCATGCATGGTATTGCATGTGGTTATTTTCTGTCATGGCATGGTCTTTTCCATGTGTTACAATGTTTTCAGCCTAGCCTTTCCATTTCCAAATAGCCTTAATGAGATGGGCTCTCATACTTCAGTTGAGATGGATTTCCCGATGGATTCAAAGTTGAGTGAGGTGGATCTCTGAAATGACAAACACATGGCCTAGTGGTCCCTGAACCAGACTGCGGATCACAGTAAAGACATTGGTCTAATAACACCTGAGCCAGACTGTGGGTTGCAGTAAATCCAAGATTGTGTGCCTCAGTGGGCCAAAGAATTCTTGCTGGTGAATGGCGGGATATACAGCAAAACCAAAAGGCGGATTTCTCTTCGTTGGGCCTAGTAGTCCCAAGATGGGATCTACAGTGAATCCTAGAGAGTGGGTCTCGATGTCGAGCCTAGTGATCCCTGGATCATATTATGGATTACGGTAAATCCTCAGAGACTAGGAGGCACTAAAATTCCTCACGGTGTAGGTGGAGAACTCTGACAACATCCATGTTTGTTTGGTTCTTTTTGGTTGGTTATGATTCCTTCATTCATGCTTGGAATATGGCACAAGGGTGATTGGATGAAGATATATTTGGCTAAGCCAATCTATGGTCGGGCGGAATGTGATAGTTCCATCCCTGATTGGTTTCTACATTCATTAATGAGAAATTTATTCCCCTAATTTTTCATGTGTATATGTACTGGTTTATATGTGGATTTTATGGTTGATGTATTCATGGTATTTATGTTATTATGTTGGTGGTTATGAACATGTATTCTGACAGTAATGATTTATGACTCTCCTCATGTTTCTATTTGTAAAATAATACACAATGTATTCATGACCTATTAGATGATAATGCAACAAATGATATAAGGGAACAATGCCTTTTAGCGATTCTCCTATAAGTATGCGATCCCTATGCTTAAATCTGTTCTTTACACTTGTAGCTTGCATTGATGCTAAGTGTTTGACAAAATTTCAATCCCGGTTGGGGATAGTAAGGCTTGGTCCTATAGTTAGTTTTTGGTTTATTAATCTTGTCATCATGTTTTTAATGGATTCCATGAGTTACAACAAGTTCTTAGAAGTGGCCGAAATTCTAGGCTTGAAAAGTGCCTTAAATCTTGTAGACTCTAACATAGGTCTGTTGGAAATAGTCCCTCGATGCAGGCATGTAGGCTTGGGGGAGTGTCCAAAGCTCTCTGGACACTAGAATGCCCATAGCATGGGAGCTTCCAAAGGTTTAATAGATTAAAAATTCAGTGGGACTGATGAGCCTCGGTATTGCAACAAGAATGTTGCAAGTCCCAAGGCTACCGACTTTAATTATCAACTCGAGGTTCATACAAAATTAAGAGGTATCATACAATGTGTCCTTCATGTGTTGTCATGATGTAATGGAGTGCACGTACTGAAATCAAATCCTAAACTAATTGCAGAAAATGAACTGCTAGAAATGGAAACCCTAACCTGTTGCAAGAAATAAAGTACAAGGAAAGAAACATATTCTAATTGCATAAAGATAATGAACTAAATGTAAAATAAACCTAACTCTACCCTATTTATCACATGTGATGATTTAAACTAACTGGGCATGGAATCTGATCTAGGGAGTAGTAATTGTTGCATGCATGTGTTAATTAAGAAATTAAAAGAACTAATTTTCTTTATCTTTTAATTTTATAAATGCAAATGTTAATCTTTCCTTATTCTTTGACAAGAGAGATAGGTGTGGAGGAAGAGGGTTACAATGGTTTTGATGGCTTGGAGGTCAAGTAGAGTCCTAATCCTATCTTAAATCATGATCTTTCTCAATTCAGGCTCAAAACAAACTACTACTAGATTTCCTACAAGATGTCTCCATGATCCCCTGTTTTATTACAAAAAGGAGGCCGAAAGCTTAGGAGGTAGTCTAGAAGGTGGAATGGAGGTTGGGAAAGGTGGATAATGGAAGAATAAGGCATGGAGGTGGTGAACACTACGCAAAACTCAAGCAAGGGCTTCAAGATGGGTAGATTTGCTCAATGGAAATGGCAATTTTTGCTTATGAAACAAGAATTCAGATTAAGACTTTAGTGGATTTTGGCGACATGGGTGGATGAGGCGAGATGAGGTCTCCCTGAAATATAGAAGCTCCTGCAACAACACACATTATTACATGCATCTATCCACAAATTCATCTATACATGGGAAATGTTTCTTAAATAACGGAAATTACTAGTCTAAAATCCAAAAATTCGAGAACTAGTGAGCTAGTAAATCTATCAAACGTCTAACCTAATAAAGTGAAAATGCAATGGAGTAAACTTTGTTATTAAATAGAATTTTTTTTTGATATAATGCAAGTGGAACCAACTTGACTGAAGCTCATTAGAATTCTCTAAAAAATAGCATAAATTTATTGTTCTTTGCTACAAATGAGTTTCAGAAATCTAGATTTGGGAATAAGAAGACTAATCCAAGTAGCTCAATGATTACTATGACCTTCAAAATATTTTCTGAGGATGAAATGATTCTTTTGATCCTACAAAATAACTTACATCAACCATTTAACCCAATCCTACAACAAGAAACCATTAATACTAAATGTAGAAATAGAAAGAAACAAAAAAGAGATGAGTGTGAATAAGAAGTGACAAGAAGAAAATAAAATGTTACAAAAGGGCTCTGAGGCTCCTGATATGGTCAAGACAAAGGAAAATAAGAGACCTATGGAGGAGAACAAGATTTTGAAGCAGAACATGACACTAATCTTCATTATTTTCATCAATACAATTACATCCCCGCAAGAAAATACAATGGAGTTGCAAAAATACGAGTTCTCTCCAGAAGAAGACTAATAAAAATCTTATCTCTAGAGGAAAATTCAACTTGGTACTTGATCTGAAATGACTCGTAAATGACCTCAAGGAAATAAAAGAAGGTATTACAGATTCATGTGTTGGGGTGTACCTATGTTATTTTATGCAATGGATTGATAAGATTGTGAAATACACAGACACAAAAGCAGTAGAGAAATACAGTAAGCAAACACATAAACACAACAAAATTAATAAGGAGTTCACCCAATCCTCTTGGGCTACTTCCCCTGGTCCAGCCTTCAGTGGTGGCCCTTTCTATTGTTTCTTAAAGTATATTTTTTACAATCAGGAGCTCAATTCGAGTCTCCCTTAATAGACGATAATCAGTAGGATGGTACATGGATCCCCCAAGTCTCTAGAGTGCACAGACTCCCCTTACTAAATCTCGACCTCAACTGGTCTTAATGGCATGAGCCCAATTTGGTACTCAATACCTAACAAGCATATACAAAAGAGTTGCTTAAACTTCTCAAGCCTTCTTTGGAGTTCACAGACTCTCGAACTCTCGCTATCTTTGTCTGGATCGATGTTTCCTTTGATCTACAGGGTCAGCTCGGCTCTCTGTTCTCTGTAATTCACTTTTTTCTTGCCTCTCGGCTTTTGCTTCTCTCTCTTTTTGCTTGCTTTACTATCTGTTTGTCTGTGGCTTAAAACCAATCCACTCCTCGACTACTCGTTTCCGCTTCCCGACTCCCTGGATCTCCTCCCCCTGTCTGCTAGAATCCCTTGCTCTATGTCATCATCACTGTAACACTTCACAGAGAGGTGGCCACCTGTTTCCTCATGAACTGAGTGTCAGTTCTATTTGAACGGTTGCTATTTCCGTTGCTCCAAGATTTCCTACCAAAATTATTCCTCTGCCAACTCAGCAGTCATGTCAGATCTCAAATCTCATATGACTTAGCCTAATTTCCCCATCGAATCCGATCATCCATCGGATCAATTCTCCGTCGTTGATCTGGAGCCTCCAGATCCTACAGTCTCCATCCATATCGCGTGGGTAAGTTGCATGACCGTTACTCGAGCGATGTAAACGGTTTTCTCTTTCATCCATCAGACACACATCACCCAGTGTATGGCATCGCGCGGGACTCGACTGAACCTGCTTACTGCTTGAGGTGCTTGTGATATCCTGTCGATTTTAGCGTGGGACTCGCCTTCTGATGGAATCAGCAATTTTCGTATGGTATTATGCTCTTTCCTCGTGATCGAGCACTTGGGGCTTTTCCTTCGCTGAGGGGGATGCCCTTCTTAGCACTAATCGCGTATCAAAAACTGCCTCTGTTTCAGGATTTGACCTCCCGTTTGCCAATTTTGGCTAGTGCGTGGTTACCATAGGCCAACGGTCTGCGCGCTTTGACCGAGGGTCCTCGTTGCTCCGTGCTGACCACAAATTGCCATTGTTTAAAGGTTCTTCCTGATAAGTTTGAAATCCATAGCACTTTCAAACTTTGGTATGAGTTTTACAGAGTTCGAGTAACTGTAAGAAAGTTTAAGGATCCAATTCAGATCACAACCTTCCCACTGAAAAAGATTTTGGACCACCAAAAGTTGGTTTTCAAGCATCGACTAAGTGAGGGTATATTTGTCTCACTTGTCCAATCTCTCTCCACGTTGCTTGGCTTTGAACCCTTGAGTCCAATTCTGAGGTACTCAACATTTCCCCTGCCCGTCATCCTCACCTTCATGTCCAGAATTGTGTCTTCTTGTAATTCATTGAGATATTTAGATAATAGATCATCAATAGAAGGCAATTGACTCTGCTCTTTGAGATATTCAATTAATGAAGGTTCAAATAGTCTCAAGTTGTCTACATTAATGACTGAGTAGATGTGCATGTAAGCTGGTAAATCAAGGCAAAAAGCATTCTCACCAATTTTCTCAAGTATCTTGAAATGTTAGGGTCCAACCCTAACCCCCTTATTTATGTCATGGGATCACGTCATAGTCAAGAGTCAATAAAGCCCATATTAATCTTTGTAAGTGGTTAACCTGCAATTAATGACGGGACCACAGTTAGTTGCAAATGGGCGGTAGTATTAGATAGAGGGTAAATGGGCGGTAGTATTAGATAGACGGTATTAATAAAACCCCGGTATTGGCCCGTGGTATTCCATGTATGAGTCATATATAAAGGATAGAGACTCCCTGCGAGGAGCATCGTGTCTTGTTTTTTAATCGAGCTCTGCTCTATTGGAGGTTGCCCCCTCGAAGAGGCCTATAAACATTTCTCTCTGAGTAATAAAATCATTGCTATTCTGTGTTCTGGGTATATTTTCTTCACATATTCTGTGTTCTAGGTATCTTTCTTCGCATATTCTCTGTTCGGTATTACTTTTCAGGTTAAGAAGCATAACAAGTGGTATCAGAGCACTTTCCAGGGCTCGGTGGGATCTCCAAATTTT
>APFE030133955.1:34444-54962 GCA_000404065.3 Pinus taeda
ACCCTTGGGCCAATCACAATGGATTTCCAGGAGTTATATATGAGTTTTAAGCAGAACAACTCCACACATACCCTCCGTGGCCTCCAGGCGGGAGTACCCTCTGTCATCAGCTCGTATCGGATGGAAAAATTGTTAGAAAAGGGCCATCATGGAGTAGTAGCACAATTTAATGCCATCCAGGTAGTCGAAACTAGACCTCTGCCAATTCATCCTGAGATGCAGCAGCTTTTAAATACCCATCGAATGGTCTTTGACAAGCCTCATGAGCTTCCACGCTCACGAGGGGAACATGTTCATAGCATCACCTTGGTTCCAGGGGCTCAACCCCCAAATGTGCAGCCATACAGATATCCGTTCCCTCAAAAGAATGAAATAGAAAAAATCATCAAGGAATTGTTGGAAGCAGGTGTCATTCGTCCCAGCATTAGTCCTTATTCATCCCCAGTGGTCATGGTCCTCAAGAAAGATGGGGAGTGGCGGATGTGCCCCGACTTCAGGGCCCTCAACAAGTTAACAGTCAAAGATAAATTTCCCATTCCGGTGGTTGACGATTTGCTGGACGAACTCAATGGGGCTCAATTCTTCACCAAGTTGGATCTTCACTCCGGCTACCACCAAATTCGCATGAAGGAAGTCGACATTCCCAAGACGGCTTTCAGAACTCATGAAGGCCATTATGAGTTCCTGGTCATGCCATTTGATCTCTGTAATGCCCCTTCTACTTTTCAGAGTCTTATGAATCACATCCTCAAACCATATCTCAGAAAATTTGTCCTGGTATTCTTCGATGACATTCTCATTTATAGTGGCACCTGGGCGGCACATCTTCAGCATGTAGATCTACTATTGCAACTGCTCCGCAAGCATAAATTATTTGTCAAGATGTCTAAGTGTGAGTTTGGCATGGAAGAAGTTGAGTATTTGGGCCACATTGTGGGACGTGAAGGTGTCAAGGTGGACCCCAAAAAGATCCAGGCAATGCAAGAATGGCCTCAACCTAAGACGTTGAAGAGATTGAGAGGATTTTTGGGTCTCACATGCTATTATCGTAAATTTGTTCGCAACTATGGTCGCATAGCGAAGCCCCTCACTCAACTCCTAAAGAAAAATTCCTTCTTCTGGACCGAGGAAGCACAACAGGCATTTACCACGCTCAAAAACGCCATGTGTACCACTCTAGTCTTAGCCCTACCGGACTTCACCAAATCATTTGTCATTGAATGTGATGCATCGGGAACAGGTATTGGAGCGGTTTTAATGCAGGAAGGGCGACCATTGGCCTTCACCAGCCAACAACTAAGTGGGAGGAATCTGGGCGAATCTACCTACGAGAAGGAAATGATGGCCATCTTACATGCAGTAGAGACCTGGCGACCTTACTTGTTGGGGCGACGTTTCCAAATCCGCACAGATCATCACAGTCTTAAATATTTTCTGGAGCAGCGCCTATCTTCCCCACAACAAAACAAGTGGCTCGCCAAAATGCTGGGATATGATTATGAGATCATTTACAAGAAAGGGAAAGACAACCGGGTAGCAGATGCATTGTCGCGCCAATTTGAGGAGGAAAGTACTCTGCTCGCAATTTCCCTCCCAATTCCAGACTGGATTGAAGAGGCTCGCAGGGAATGGTTTTCACATCCAGGGCTCTCCCAACTCATTTCTCAATTGCAGGTAGATCCTAATTCCAGCAAGGCTACTCGTGGCAGGATGATATTCTTCGCTACAAGGACAGAGTCGTAATATCACCAACATCCACCCTCAAAAGTCGCATTTTGGCAGAACTGCACTCATCGCCCATTGCAGGACATTCGAGCTTTCAGAAGACGTATGCTCGCACCAGAAGATCATTTTTTTGGATCGGTATGAAACAGGACATCCTGACTTTCGTAGCAGAATGTGACGTCTGTCAACGCCACAAAGGGGAAACAGTCAACACACCAGGCACATTACAACCATTGCCCATTCCGGCGTCAATTTGGACAAAGGTCTCCATGGATTTCATTACAGGTCTTCCAAAGTCTGGGAACAAGTCAGTCATCAAGGTGGTTGTGGACCGACTATCGAAGTATGCTCATTTCTGCGCCCTACCCCAACCATTTACACCAACATTGGTTGCCCAAACTTTCATGGATCAGATCTTCAAATTGCATGGCATGCCCACTTTTATTGTGTCCGACCGCGACCCAATCTTCACCAGTAATTTTTGGCAGGAACTCTTCAGAATACAAGGCACTCAACTCAAACTCAGTACTTCATATCATCCGCAAACAAATGGTCAAACCGAAGCAGTCAACAAATGTCTAGAAACCTACCTTAGGTGTTTCACTTCAGAAAAGCAACACCTTTGGGTACAGTGGTTACCTCTAGCGGAATGGTGGCATAACACCAACTATCATGCCACCACCAAAATGACTCCCTATGAAGTAGTCTATGGTCAACTTCCGCCTTCCCCTACATCTTATCTCACGGGGTGCTCCAAAGTACAAGCCGTGCATCAACTCCTACAACACCACGCGACCATGCTCGCCCACCTGCGCGAGAATCTTCATCAAGCTCAGAACCGTATGAAGCAACAGGCCGACCAACATCGCTCAGAGCACCAATTTCAAGAAGGGGATCAGGTCTTTTTGAGGCTGCAACCCTATAAGCAAACATCACTCAAAGACAAGGGTTGTCAAAAGCTCTCTCCAAAATTCTATGGACCATACCAAGTACTTCAGCGCATTGGAGAAGTGGCTTACAAGTTGGATTTGCCACCTATAGCAAAAATCCACCCAGTTTTCCATGTATCATGCCTCAAGAAAGTGATTGGGAACAATTGTCGAGTTCAAACCAGTCTATCTGAATTGGACGAGGAAGGGTCAATCTGGATTCAACCGGAACAGGTTCTCGACACAAGAGACAAGCACCTGCGCGGCCGCACGATTAAGGAGGTCCTCGTCAAATGGAAAGACACCTCTCCGGAAGATGCAACGTGCGAACCAGCGACTATTCTTCAGCAGTTTCCGCAGCTTCAGCCTTGAGGACAAGGCTAATCTTAAGGGGGAGGGCATGTTAGGGTCCCACCCTAACCCCCTTATTTATGTCATGGGATCACGTCATAGTCAAGAGTCAATAAAGCCCATATTAATAATTGTAAGGGGTTAACCCGCAATTAATGACGGGACCACAGTTAGTTGCAAATGGCGCTAGTTTAGATAGAGGGAATGGGTGGTAGAATTAGAAAGAACGTATTAATAAAACCAGTATTGGCCCGTGAATTGCATGGTATGAGTCCATATATAAAGGATAGAGAACTCCCTGCGAGGAGCATCGGTCTTGTTTTGTAATCGAGCTCTGCTCTATTGGAGGTTGCCCCCTCGAAGAGGCCTATGAACATTTCTCTCTGAGTAATAAAATCATTGCTATTCTGTGTTCTGGGTATATTTTCTTCACATATTCTGTGTTCTGGGTATCTTTCTTCGCATATTCTCTGTTTGGTATTACTTTGCAGGTTAAGAAGCATAACATGAAAGGTCCATACCTTATTGGCTTTAGATTTTTACCTTCACCTTGCCTTTTGTTTTTGCTGATATACAACCAGAGTTGATCACCAAATTGGAAACTATGCTCCATCCGATGCTTTTCATGCCTTGCCTTGTATTTGGCTTGCCTCTTTTCCAACTGTTCCTGTACTGCCTAGTGAATTTCTTGGATTTGTTCAATGAACTTGGTTGCTTTGTCCACATCACTGTGTCCATCAACTGCTATGTCTTTACCAAAGACAAAATCTAAGGGAGACCTTGGTGTGAAACGAAAATAGGTCTCAAAAGGAGATCTGTGTGTAGAATAATGTTTTGCTCGGTTGTAAGCATGTTGCACATAACACAAATGTTCATCCCAAAGTCTGGGATGCTTGCTGCAATAACCTCTGAGCAACTGGATCACTGTCCTATTGACCACTTATGTCTGGTCGTCTGTTTGTGGATGAAAGCCTGTGCTTTTCTTCAGTTTGGTGTCCACCAGTTCCCACAGACTTGACCAAAACTTCTTGACAAATCGGGTGTCTCGATCAAATATAATGGAAGTGGGTAATCCAAAATGAACCCATACATGTTGAAAGAATAACTTTGCAGTTTGTTCAGCTGTAATTTGTTTATTACAAGGTATCAAAATACACATTTTGCTGAACCTATCCACAACAACATATAAATAGTCATGACCTTTCCTAGATTTGGGCAGTCCTCCAATAAAGTACATGTAAACACTTTCCCAAGGATGAGAAGGAACTAGTAGTGGAGTGTATAAGCCTAGTTTTCTATTGTTGGGCTTTCTCTTAGCACACATAATACACCCTCTTGCATATCTAGAAATTGTCTCATTCATTTTTGGCCAATAAAAAAATCTTTGCAGCTATGCAACTGTTTTACTTACCCCAAAGTGACCCGATATCAGAGAAATGTGTGCTTCTCGGATTATCTTTACTCTCTCAGTTTGTGGAATGCATAGCTTCCCACAATGATACAAGAGTCGATCCTTAACATGATAATCCAATTCTTCTACTTGTTTGCCTTGACTTAAAGTTGCATATACATCTTTAAAATCTATATCTTGAACATATTGTTCAATGTAGCTTTCATGCAATAATGAATTATGCTTATGTATAGTAAATGCATTTATAATTGGTCTGGACAAAATGTTGCAACTTTATTGTGTATGCCCTTTTTATATATCATGACTAAATGAAATTGTTCTAGAAAACCCATCCACCTATAATATCTTGATTGCTGCAACTTAGTTTGGGAGTGCAAATATTGAAGTGGTTGATGATCAGTATGTATGATTGTCTCTTTTCCCATTAAGTAATGTTACCACTCTTTCACACTCTGTACTAATGCATACAATTCTTTATCATATGTGGGATAGTTAACCACTACAGAATTAAATGTCTCAGAATGATAACATATAGGTTTACCGTGTTGTATCAACACTGCTCCCATGGCATAGTCAATGGCATCTGTTTGGATCTCAAACGGTCTTTGAATATCGAGTAGTGCTAGTACTGGTGATGTACTAATCTTTTCTTTCAAGGTGTTGAAGGCTTTCTGTTGTTTTCCTCCCCACTAAAACACCTTGTTCAATCCTGTTAAATCATGTAAGGGAGTTGCAATTAAGGAAAAGTTAGAAATGAACTTTCTCCAATACTGTACTGCTCCTAAGAAGCTTCTAACTTCTGTAGCAGATTTGAATTTAGGCCAGTTTACAATCACTGCAACTTTAGAGGGATCTATCTTCAATTCACCACCCCCACTATATGTCCCAAATAATTCAAAGATGTTTTGCCAAATTCATATTTTGAGAGTTTAACATAAAGATTTTATCTTTTCAAAACATCTGGTGTCTTCTTACATGCTTTAAATGTTCTTCCCACATTTCACTGAATATAAGAATGTCATCCAATATACAATAACAAAATCATCAAGAAAAGGTCTGAGCACATCATTCTTTACTCTCATGAAAGTAGCAGGAGCATTAGTTAAGCTAAAAGGCATAACCAGCCACTCATACAATCCCTGCTTTGTTTTGAAAGCAGTCTTCGATACATCTTGCTCTTCAACTCTGAACTAATGATATCCATTATGCAAGTCTAACTTGGAAAAATAAACAACTTCCTTCAATTGATCCAATAGATCATCTATGCGAGGAAGGGGATAACGATTTTTTATCGCTATCTTGTTCAGTGCTCGGTAATCAATGCACATTCTCCACGAGTCATCTTTCTTTTTCACCAAAATGATTGGAGACCTACATGGTGATGTGATAGGTCTGATGAACCCCTTCTCGAGCAACTCTTGCACCTGCTTCTTGATTTCTGCATTCTCTAAAGTGGACAACCTGTACATTTTGATGTTAGACAATGGAGCATCTTGCTACAAATTAATATCATGCACTATTTCCTTTTTGGGTGGCAGAGCTTTAGGTTCTTGAAACAAAATATCATACTCTGAAACAACTTTTTCTAAATCAGCTCGTTGTTTAGCATCACAGCGCTCAAATACATTGGTTTTATCAGGTTTCTTTTCCTTACAACCATCAGTAAAAATTGTTTGCATGAATTTACAATTCGTTTCATCTGCCCTGTGTTTATGAGAGTGTAATTATTCTTAAGCTTATGAGCTCTTACAATATATTCGATTCCATCTTTAACGAGGAGATACTTGTTCTCAGCTCTATAGAAAATATATTTTCTATCATACAAGTAAGGACTTCCTAAAACAATTCCACATATATCCAAAGGAATTATATCTAACTCAACCTCATCCACAAATGTTGACCTAAAAGAAAACTTAAGTTTACATTGTCTAGTCACTTGTAGTTGTGTTTTATCACTTAACCAACCTAATGGGTATGGTTTCTTGTGAGGTGTGGCTAGTAATCCCAACTTCTTTACAACTGCTTTAGAAATTAAATTTACTTGTGAGCCACTATCAAACAAAGTATCAATCTTTTGATGCTTGGAAATAAATCGAATATGGAAAAGCTCATGTCTTTTTCTCTCATTTTCTTCATTATGTGCAGAATTACTAGTAGATGCTTCAGAATTCTTACCTTTTATACCTATGGCTGCAATGGTTGTTTCATCTCCTGAGTCTGACCCCAAATCTTTATGAATAGCTACAACAGTCTTCTTCTTATTTCCCTTGAACTTCTTAGGTCTTAGCTCTGGATGCAGAATCCAACAGTGCTCATCATCATGCCCATCCTTTTTACAGTGAGTGCATGAAGACTTGCTCTTTCATGCAGTGTTGGCCTTCCTCTCTTTCCATTTCTGTTTTCTCTTCTCCTTATTTTTTCTTGCGGTGGGTTGGGATGATCCCCCAACTTCTGGGTTCCCATTCTTACCTCTAGCTTCTAGATGTGTAGCCTGAACGGATACCTCATCTATACTAGTGGGATTAAACATGAGGATGGTGTGCCTCATGTAGCTGTGTAGACCACCTCTGTACTTCAACAAAGTCTCAGGTGAGTCTAATGAAATTCTTAGAATCAAAGCTCTCTTCTGAAATTATTGGGTGTAACCTTGTACACTTAACAAATGATGATCAATAAGATTGTACTTGGATTCCCCAAGTCTCTAGAGTACACAGACTCCCCTTACTGAATCTCAACCTCAACTAGTCTCAGTGGTATGAGTCCAATTTGATACTCAATACCTGACAGGTATACACAGAAGAGTTGCTTGAACCTCTCAAGCCTTCTCTAGAGTTCACAAACTCTCGGACTCTCTCTGTCTCTGTCTGGCTCGATGTTGCCTTTAATCTGTAGGTCAACTCGACTCTCTGTTCTCTACAATTCACTTATTTCTTGCCTCTTGGCTTTTGCTTCTCTCTCTTTCTGCTTGCTTTACTCTCTATCTGTCTGTGGCTTAAAACCAATCCGCTCCCCGACTGTTTGCTTCCACTTGTCGGCTCCCTGGATCTCTTGCCTCTGTCCACTGGAATCCCCTGCTCTGTGTCATCATCACTGTAATGCTTCACAGAGAGGTGGCCACCTGTTTTCTCACGAACTGAGTGTCAATTCTCTTTGAATGGTCGTTATTTCCGTTGCTCCAAGATTTCCTGTGAAACTAATTCCTCTACCAACTCAGCGGTCATGTCAGATCTCAAATCTCATACGACTCAGCTTAATTTCCCTGTCGAATTCGGTCATCCATCGGATTAATTCTCCGTCATTGATCTGGAGCCTCCAGATCCTACGGTCTTCGTCCATATTGTGCGGGTAAGTTGCATAACCATTACTCGCGTGATGTAAGTGGTTTTCTCTCTCATCCGTCGGACATGTGTCACCTAGTGTATGGCATCGCGCTGGACTCGGCTGAACCCGCTTGCCGCTTGAGGTGCTCGCGATATCCTGTCGATTTTAGCATGGGACCCGCCTTCTGACGAAATCGGCGATTTCTGTACGGCCTTATGCTCTTTCCTCATGACCGAGCACTTGGGGCTTTTCCTTCACTGAGGGGGACGCCCTACTTAGCGCTAATCACGTATCAGAAACTGCCTCTATTTCAGGATTTGACCTCCCATTTGCCAATTTTGTGCCAGCGCGCGGTTACCATGGGCCAACGGTCTGTGCGCTTTGACCGAGGATTCTCGTTGCTCTGTGCTGACCACAAATTGCCATTGTTCAGAGGTTATTCCTGATAAGCTTGACATCCATAGCACTTTGAAATTTTGGTATGATTTTTACAGAGTTCGGGTAACTGTAAGAGAGTTTAAGGATCTAATTTGGATCAGTACTTATAAAAAATGATTAGGAATCATTCTCCATGAAAGGAGGAACCTTTCCCCACCAAAATCCATTGATTAGTGGATCTGGTTACTAATACTAGGAATCTGCATTAAATGACAAGGAACACATTCCTAGATTTTCTCAATCATTGGAGTTCCACAATCTGTGCCATAATTCCATAATATCTTGTTGATTTATTATTTAATATTGATCCTGTTGTAGTAGGGAGAAAGTCCCTAAATTATCTCCTCCTCCAAATCTTCATAATCTGTCCAATGTTCTCATAATATTCCACAAAAATAAATAATATTAGGCACAGATATGCGATTATTCATAAACCTTCCTAATAAATATATTAAAGTTGAAAATACATTATCTAATGCAAAAAGAGAGGTTTAATGTGTTGACAAATAGTTAGATGGGCCTTAAATTATGTTTAATTCAGAGGCATAGGCCTTAATTTATGTCTAATTTAGAGGCCCATCAGGGACCCAGGGGCATGATACCTGTGTGGTTGGGATGGCTCCTGGGAGTGTTGTTGTTGATGTGGGAGGTATGTTTGATGTGGTTCCATCGCTTCCACTTACTTAAGGTCACCTAGGAGGTTGAATCATATCATAGTAGCTTCTTGTCACATGGTTACCCCTGTAGTGTGATATGAGAGCATGGTTCATCCCCTCAAACTGGATTGGCGGTGTGTTGGCCATGCATTCATGTCAATTGCATATGTGTTCCTCAGGCTTTTAGTCCATGTTCTTGTTGCATTGGCATGATGTTGATCATGGTTGTAGTGATGTCGCCATGTGAAGGTTGATGTTGTTGTTGTGGGATGTGTCGTCATGAGTGTATGAGTGTATATGCATTGTTATGCATTTCCATGTCTATATCCATGCATTGTCATGGTTATAGTTATGCATATATGATAGGTTATATATGCACTATGAGGTCACTAGATGTGGTTATGTCATCATGATGTAGTTGTTATGTTATGATTCTAATGTGTTAACTAAGATAGAGCAAGTGATGTAGACCATTAGAGTGAGGTTGCAGCACTAGACTTCGAGGTAAGAGAATATCGTCATACAAGTATTGTATGTTTGGCATGCAGGTATACGGTTAATGGTTGTTATAAGAATTAGGGTTACTTATATACTTGTCATTTTATTGTTGTTATGGTTACATGTATGATAAATGTTAGCTGATTAGTGAAATCATATGCATATGTGTCAGATAGTCATGAATGATAATAACTTCTTGTTATATGTTGTTGTTGTTGTTTTATGTTAGTTAACTTGATGATTATGTTATATGTTGTTGATGAATATGTTATATGTTAACTTGTAGTTAGCTCAATGATTATGTTATATGTTGTTAATGAGCATGTTATATGTTCAACTTATGGTTGTTATATGTTATTTAACTTGATGATTAAGGTTATAGCATTAATATCTTGATGTTATATGTATCGTTCTAAATTTGGTTTGCCTATGCATATGGTTAGGGTTATGACATTCAGGTAGGATTTTACTTATTGTGACATTGTGTTGTACTAATCTAGATTGATCATACATATGTGTTTGTTATGCATGAACGACAAATGTTTATGAGCTTATGATGCGAACATGTTAGTTAGTCACTGTCATGGACATCATGATCTTATTTACGATTGAGTTGATATGTTGTGAATTTATATCGTGCTAATCTAGCTTAATTGTGCAGACAAGATAGCCTCCCCAGAGATGCATTAAGGTATTAAATTTCTTATGTCATCTAGTTTGTGCTTGAATGTTTTATTATGTCGTCTATTTGATGTTTGAGTATTTCATTATGTCATCTAGTGGATTTATTTAACATGGTATGTTTGCAAGTTGGTTGACTATTTGATGAATTGCATGATATGACTATGTGTATGTCAGATTTCATGAAGAATGATTTTGTTTTAAGATGGTTGTACTAACACATATGTGTTGATACAACTGATATGTACTTGAGTGTAAGTAGCTGATATTTGTAGCATTATGTATTATTACTGATGAATGTGAGTTGATTGTTGAGTATGACATGGTTGTTAGGCTTGGTAAAAGTTGATTTGAAATTAATATACATGATTGCTTGATGTTAGGAACGTGACACTGACATGTGTGAACAGTTGCAGGGAAACATGCTTAGTATTAGAGTGACAATGTAACAATTGATGTGTTTATATAACTAAGAACTGGGTGATGTGACAGTACATAGTAAGCCTCAATTGCAACAAGGTAAGAAAGGTAAAAGAAAGGAATTAGGCTAGAATTCCTTTGGCTATGTTTGGAGACCCTAATTCTAAACGAAAGGGTGCTTTGCATACAAGAATTATTCTTAACCTTGATTTTGTTTGACATCATGTAGATATATGCTATAGTCATGAACATGTATTGGGTAGGTATGTAAGCTAGTTTCTAGTTATAGATGGATGGAGTCGTTAAGTGAATTGGAGTCCCTTGAGAGATGGCATGGACGTGTTAGGTTACAAGGCAATGTGCTTGGCACAACGACGTAAGGTAACTAGTATGTTGTTATGTTTATTTATACACTAACCATTATGTGTTTATGGTAGTGTGATGCAGGGAGTTGCATGGAAAAGAGACTGCCATGAAATTCTAAAGAATGCTCGGGTGGAGCTTTCCATGGGAACCATGAGGATTGAGTCATGGTGTCTGTTGTCAGTCTTGTGCTTTTGGTCTTTTGCTGATTTGTTGTGCTTGATTGCGGTTTTATTTGCGTCTTGTGCATGGCCATGCCACTTTGTTTGTGGTGTCGCATTGTTGTTGGTTTTCCATGGTTTTATTCTTGTTTGCTTCTTGATATTGCCTTTATTGTTTTTAGAGTATTGGGAATTGATTATGGAATGAGGAAGTTAATGGAGCTCAAGGAGAGATGTTTGGTACCCGATAGGTAAGGTAAGACCTGGATGAAGCTCGGTGCATGTATAAGGGCAGTTGAAGGCAAGAACATGACAATTGGTTGGACTAGTTGGGTCCATTGTGGTAAGTGGACGATGGCAGTATAAACATGAGAAAAGAAATTAGGAAAGGTAAAGTAAATGGATTTGAATGTTACTCCATAGATGTTAGCTCAAGATGTTTAAATTATATTGTTGAATATGTTGATTATGACTATGAACAATAATAAACATAAGCATACTAAACTGGTCGAAACTAGGCTTGCCATTACATAAGTTACAAAACTTAGATTTGAAAGCCATGAGAAGTAGATAAACATAGTAAATAATATGAATGAAAATAATATTTAAAAAAAAAAATAATAATAATACATTTCTCAATATAACATTATTACTTTAATTCTTCCACAATAAGGATCCTCCCACAACCCTTGTGACCATGTTAACTAACATTCACCAACCTCTTTGAGCGCATAAATGGCATTCCCACCAACCATTTTGGTGATGACCAAGATATTTATATTATATTGTTGAATATGTATAATACATCTCTACCTAGATTCTTTGATGAGTTCTAATTTGTCTATGTGGAAAGTAGACTATGAACATTGATAAACATAAAGCATACAAAGCTAGTGGAAACTAGGCTCATCATTACATAAGTTACAAAGTTTTTCTTTGAAAGCCATGAGAACTAGATAAACATAGAAAATAATATGATAAAAATGTAAATAAATATAATTTTTATTTAATAAAATTCTCAATAACATCATTACTTTAATTATTCCACAATAGGGACCCTCCCCTCACAACCCTTATGACCATGTTAACTCCCATTCACCAACCTCTTTGGGCATGTAAATGACATACCCACCGACTAAGGACACACATTTAGTAATTTGGATTACCTCAATCTTAGGCTAGTTTATTCCAAAGGCCTTTGCTCCTTTATGCAAGGCCTCAAAGATCACTACCAACTATAGAGGGTGCAAATAATAACTTTATCATTAATCAATATTTGACTCCACGACTAACCTTTCTTTGCTTTCCACTCTCCCACGGGCTCTCAAACACTCTTTTGGTGTTTTGTTGGATCACTCCCTCCTCATTTGTCATCAACCTCCATTGCCATCTCATTGTGAGTGGATCTTCTCAACCCCTATCTTCCCCCTTGCCTTCAACTATCACCCCTAGTCCTAGGCTCTATAAGGAAAATTCTAACGAGGTTTCACTCCCCAATTAACCTTTCTTTGCTTTCCACTCTCCCATGGGCTCTCAAACACTATTTTGGTGTTTTATTGGATCACTCTCTCCTCATTCGTTATCAACCTCCATTGCCATTTGATTGTGAGTGGATCTTCTCACCCCCTATCTTCCCCTTTGCCTTCAACTATCACAATGGATCTTCTCACCCCCTATCTTCCCCTTTGCCTTCAACTATCTCCCCTAATCCTTTCCCCTCTAATCATCTTCTCCTTTCCACCATGCCATGGACCAATCCCTATTTGAGTCATCCAAAGCCACCAAAGCATCAAATTTTGTTGAAGGGCTCAATTAAGTAACGAAAGGTCTACAACTACATTCTAGGAGAACACTCACTCATCTATTCGTAGAAACTCATAATGTTGAAAAAGTTTAAATGGAGCATAACTTCATCTATTCGTTAAAAAATTCACAATAAATTCATAATGTTGAAGAAGTTTAAGTGGAGCATAGCTTCATCTCTAATGCTAATAAGTATGCTTACGTAGGTAAAGCATAGCATCTCTAACGCTGCTTATGTTGTGGATATTAGATCTCACAACATTACCCACACCAAGCAAACCCATTACCTCTAAACCACCGATCTATTTTGGTAGATATAAACTACCAATCTATATTGGTAGATAAAAACTATAATGAAAAAGCTTTTATAAAAAGCTTTAATTCATCTTAAATTCTCTGAAAGGCGACATAGATAGTCTTGATTTCAATATTATAATGACCATTCATTATAATAAACCCTAGTGTTAAGCATTTATATTTTCTTAATTATGCTTTTCAGCATGTAACAATAACCCTAAATCTATAACACTTCTTGTCCTCGCATACTTCATATGTTGTTTAGATCTAAGTTTGGTTTATTTTAATTTATTTAAGTTTAGCAATAGACCTTTCCTGACATAATCTATACTTGGAAGTTCACGTTAATTTATTTACATTCATGTTGTTCAAGATTTGTTTCATCTCAAATTAATACTACGTTTGACCACCTTTTGTTGGAATAATTCAAACTTCAAATCAAGGTTCTTCTCTGTAAAAGAGAATAAAGACCCTTTCAGGTTTGATTTATGTTAATATAAAATGCATGCTTCATTTATGTTGATATAAAATTCATTAAGGTTTGATTTATGTTGATATAAAATGCATGCTTGATTTATGTTGATATAAAATTCATGCTTGATTTATGTTGATATAAAGTTCATCATTGATTTATGTTGATATAAAATCTTTAATTACATTCCATTTGTTTGAACATTTTTTGGTCGAATAATTCAGGCTTCAAATCAAGGTTCTGCTTTGTAAAGACCCTTTCAGGTTTGATTTAGGTTGATATAAAATTCATGCTTGATTTGTCTATCATAGAAATAAAATCTTTAACTCAGTTCCATTTATCTTAATCAAAGATAGTAAACTAAAAATCTAAATTATGAGGTTACCTCCATCACCAAAGCTATGGACATTTTTTGATTACCCTACCATCTCTCACGAAAAAAATAATCTAAAAACTTCCATTATATATTGTTAAATCTTTCGACTATATAATTTCAAAATATATGACCACAACCCCTCATATATCTTACATATAGGTAACCACAACCCCATACAAGAAATACAACACAATTGGCATGTTAACCACAATCCGCACACACATCTTGATATATCTTCAAAATAGGTAACCACAACCCCACACAAGAACAACACAATTGGCATGTAACCACAATCCCCACACAAAAAATACAACACAATTGGCATGTAACCACAATCCCCACACATCTTCATATATCTTCAAAATAAGTAACCACAACCCCACACAAGAAATACAACACAATTAACATGTAACAACAATCCCCACACACCATATATCTTCAAAATAGGTAACCACAACCCCACACAAAAAATACAACACAATTAACTTGTAACCACAATCTCCACACATCTTCACAACACAATTGACATGTAACCACAATCCCCTCACATCTTCAAAATATGTACCTACAACCCCACACAATAAAAATTGTTAATATGTACCTACAACCCCACACAATAAAAACAAAACAATTTGCACTATCCCCTTCAAAATATGTAAACACAAATAAACACAATTTGCACTGTCCCCTTCAAAATATGTACAATCTACACCTTTAAAATAGGTAAACACAAATAATCACAATTTTGCACTGTCACCTTCAAAATATGTACAATAAACCCAATTTACACTATCCTCTTCAAATTATGTACCCACAACCCCACACAATATACACAATTTGCGCGTCCCTTTTACAGAAGTCGGCTGTCCAGATTCATTATCAATTTCCAAATAAGAAATAAGATAAACAGAGTAGCTAATAATCTTGTCCCGGTCTACTCAACAATTTGGATAAATAATCAATATTCTTATTTAGACAAGATGAATTATATATGGAACTAAAATTCTATATAACAATGGTATTATATACTAAATCAATGGAAACAAACAAAATCAACTTCCAAAGGTATCAAAATGATGATATAGACCGAGCAACTAATAATCTTGTCTTGTCTGTGTTTGATAAATAATTAAATATTCCCACCCATATAACAATGGAGTTATATATTAAACTTATATTCCCAACCACATAACAATTGGATTGTATATGTAAATAATGCAAACAAACAAAACTAACAATTTTTTTTCATTTACATGAACCACACACCAAATAACAGAAAGCCCATTCATATATCCTCAATTTTATTTGCCAAAACATGTCCGGGTTGGATAAATAATCAAATATTCCCATCCATATAACAATGGAATTATATATCAAACTTATATTCCCAACCACCTAACAATTGGATTAGATATGTAACTAATGCAAACAGGAATTATATTTGAAACTCGTATTCCCAACCACATAACAATTGGATTGTATATGTAAATAATGCAAACAAACAAAACTCACAATTTTTTTTAATTTACATGAACCACACAACAAATAAGAGAAAGCCATTCATATATCCTCAATTTTATTTTCCAAAAATTTAGGACACATTCATATCCATGCACTAACCGTCATGGAAGGTATGCGTTTCTTTACATGCAATGATATAATTTTGCAAGTTCTTTATTTTTATTCAAATGCAGATAATCCTCTAAAAACCAGAACCACTAAACTCCATAAAATCTATCTAAAGAAGAGGGCCAAGACATGGACTATGAAGAACTATCATAACTTAGTTTGTAGCGGCCATATGTACAATCAAATCTACCACTCGTGAACTGCAAAACAGAGAATCAAAGGGACTAAATTAATATCATAAGCATTGCAGTAATACTGTCGAAAATTATGAAATTCATTTACCATACTTGAAATTTAGAGGTAGTTGAATTCTCACCTGTAACCCCACTCGTTGTCATACCATGAAACTAATTTCACAAAGTTGTCACTTAGGGCTATCCCTGCCTGCGCATCAAATATGCTTGATCTACAACAATGAGCAAGTTACAGTCAATATCACAACTAATGCATAGCAAGAGTAAAAAATAAACAAATGGGATGACGGACAGATTCGCAACATACCGACTGTCCCCAATGAAATCTGTAGATACCACAGCGTCTTCTGTGTAACCAAGAATTCCTTTCAAATTTCCTTCGGATTCCGCCCTATAAAATGATATGCACCATAATATATAGTTAGAATTAAACACACAATCTCGAGCCTTCTTCCTGTCAGAGATTGTTTATTACCTTCCTTCTCTCAGGGGATAAGAGGGACAACTTACTTGATGGCCGCCTTAATCTCATCATAAGTAGCAGACTTCTCAAGTCTAACAGTCAAATCAACAACTGAAACATCTGGTGTGGGTACTCGGAAGGACATTCCAGTCAACTTTCCATTGAGGGCTGGTAAAACCTTGCCAACAGCCTTCAATAATACAGTCACAGGTAGTGTCAGTGAGATCATAAGAGACAAGCTGCAAGGGAAATTATAAAGCAAATGTGAAGAAGACAATTAATTAGAGTGTGAACCAATTGACAATTAATTAGAATGAACCAAACTGCTTAAGTCCAGCCAGTAGCATGCCTCCAAAGAAATCCAATGAATAGATAAATAAAGCCCATTCACCCTCAACGATGCGCTAAAATGCCAAAATTAGTTCTAAAAATACCCAAAACAACTGTGTAGTTGCTCTTACTATGATAAAATTGCACTAAGGAAGTACCCAAAACAAAGCCTGCTAATATCATCTGACGAATAGCCTTAGCTATGGGGATTCATTATGCCAAAATTAGTTTTTAAAATAGTACGACTCAAATGGGAACCAATGTCAAAGCAACTGTGTAGTTGCTCTTACTATGATAAATGGCACTAAGGAAGTACCCAAAACAGAGCCTGCTAATATCATCTGACGAATAGCCTTAGCTGTGGGGATTCAATGGCACTAGCGTCAAGGTTAGCGGATTGCTATGTACACTCCTCTGTGCTCTCGTAGAGTACAACCGTAAGCATGAATTAACACTGGTGGAAAGAAACAAACAAGCTAAGCAGTAGTTTTCCAACAAAAGTCAGCTTTGATAACAGTGTGAAAGTAAGGGTAACAAGCTATATTTTGTCACTAGGCACAGTAAGGTGATGGTGATACTGATTGTTGTTCAGGTAAGATCCTGGCCATACCAATATTGGTCCAAGTAAGGTCCCAGTCGTGACTTCTCAAGGAGGGATGATATATGAGTACTCTCAGGGATACGTCTAGACAAACTTAGGCCTTTTTCCTTTAAGCCAAATTTGATTAATAATGTTTTCAGTTAAGACGAAAGAAACAAATGAATTTTGTGTGAAAAATGAATAACAGGACTAACCATATAAAGTGTTTATGCAAATAAGAATCACCAAGCAAGATGTTACTGAGGGTTCTAAATGTTGTTAATGAACATTAATAAGTCATTGATTCCTACCTTAGCTGCTCCTGTACTGCTAGGGATAATGTTGAAACCAGCTCCTCTGCCACCTCGCCAGTCCTTGTTTGACGGTCCATCAACCGTCTTCTGAGTTGCTGTTTACATATGAAATACAAATCAATGCGACTTGTAGATGCCTTGAAAAAAATGTCTTTCAAAAGAGATAAGAGTTTTGTTCAGATAACAAGCGTACCTGTGATTGAATGCACGGTTGTCATAAGACCTTCAACAATGCCAAACTTGTCATTGATCACCTGCCAGAAGCAAAGAGTTTCTCTTTTATTTTTAACATAAGCATAAGTTCTTCCCAAACAAGATGAGTTTTTCTCAAGTAAATACACCTAGAGAATTAAAACTGTTATAACTGTCAGCGAAAGTATCATTGCGAACCTTAGCCAAAGGGGCCAAGCAGTTAGTAGTACAGCTTGCATTTGAAACGATGTTCACATCAGATTTGTATTGGTGCTCATTAACCCCAACAACGAACATGGGGGCATCCTTGCTGGGAGCCGAGATAACTACCTTTTTAGCACCTGCCTGTTAAAGATCAACAAAGAAATCTTATCTTATGGAGTTCAAATTGTAAGTTGTGATCATTGCATTTTAAGCTGTCTGAAAGTTATCAGAATTAGATATGTCCATAGCCACTCAAATGTTTTTCTATACACAAATAAAAATTCATAGATATCTACGCAACATTTCACGAGGAGACTGCCCCGTTCACTTAGGGAGATATTTCAACTTAGAATACAGTTGGTTATGCTGATATAAACCAAGAATGTCAGGAATGTCAATTCTATAGATTGAGATAGAGCCAAAGCAAACATGCTAACTCTCTTTGTTCACGTAAGGAGAGGTATTATGTGTGACAACCCTCTAGTTCAAATATCATTTATCATTTTTTGGGTTCATTGTAATTTTAGGGAATAGGATACCAGATAATCTTTTAAAGAAAGAAGATCAATAATAATGATTGAACTATGGAATGGAAATATTCAAACCTTCAAGTGGGCAGATGCTTTCTCTTTGTCGGTGAAGACACCTGTGGATTCAACCACATACTCTGCGCCAACCTCGCCCCATGGTATTTCCTCAGGATTTCTATAGCATTCACACCAAAATGTTAAAAGTTTGACCCCAAAAAAGTAGGAGAAAGAACTTCAGCATGCATCGAGTTCTCTGGCTTCAACCAAGGGGTAATTGACCTAAGAAACTTTTCATCCATGGCCATAAAAAATGTATTACCTGCAACCGAAAACGGCCACGGATTTTTCTCCAAATAGTAAAGTTTTCGAGTCTTTGACTTTGACTTCATGATGCTTCCATTTGCCGTGGACACTGTCATATTTGAACATATAACTCTGAAAAATTAACAGGTACACGGAAATTAGTACGGTTCTTGAATCAGTAAAATATGGTGGAATAAAACAATAAAATGAGTTAATAAAAACTTCAAACTTCTTTCTCGATCAAACTTAAATGCTGTTGAGGATAAATCGAGGGAAAAAAAAGACCACATATTGTGAATAGAAAAAGAAGAAAAAAACCAATCTTTAGTAGCCGATCAAAATTTATCAGCAGAATGCTGTAGATGTACTCCTAATTTACCCTTATTTTGGTTCCGTAAAACGCATGAAAAGTGGCTCAAATTAAAAAAGTTGCTAATCTAATTGACAGCGAGAATAATGTATTTACTATGCAAACGAACCTCATATATTCTTAAAAGATATCCTGTATAACGACCGGGCAGGATTGAAAGAGAGGAAATCAATCCCTGATAACATGTTCTGGCTTCAAAACCAATATTTTAAAACACGGTTTAATTCCTAGCATATGATCCAGGAAGACAACGGTATCGAGCTATTCAAAACTTTAAATGTACCAAAGATCGGTATTTCCCCTGATTGATTTTGTGCCAATTTTCCCTGAATCTAAAAAACTGTCCGCTTAAGGTCATCTAGAGCTTCAGCAGAAATCTTTTATCAATATCAAACTCAAAAGACTCGCAGACCAACGGCTAAACTATGCATTTGCTGTAACTAAGGGTAGACAAGGGTTTAAACGGTGCAATCTTTACCTGCAAACTCGCAAACCGCCATAAAAGGAACTAGATAAATAGGATTACTCTGTTTTATTAATAAAATGCTTAAATAGTAGTATTTTATCTTCCAAATTCAGCTCTAAAATCAACCGATTAGACAAATAAATCCCTCAAAAATCTTCAAAACAAAGGTAAGCCCAGGCCATGCGCAAAGCTACAAATGCATGTCCAAATGCTTCAACAAAGTCGCGAGACCACAACCAGCATACGTACCATATAATCGGTGGAAATGAACGGATCATTCACCCCCACGAGCTCGATATCATCGCGAGTCAGAGCCACACGGGCGACGAGCCTTCCAATTCGACCAAAACCTACACAGCGAAAAAGCCAACGTAAATCGCCAAAAAATCATTCTGAAACAGAGACAAAAGCAGGGAAAACCTCCAACACAGTAACGCCTGACAAATCTCTGTCCAGTACTTACCGTTGATTCCAATCTTGATCTTTCCAGTAGACCCTGCACATAACGAAACCGCCACAAACAGGGAAAAGAAAACACAATTAAAGATCAAAAGGAATGAAAAAAGACAAGAACAAAGAAAATATAACATTGCCGAGCCAATCAAGGCACTCACCCATTGTAAGATACAAAGCTTGTGAGCTGAAATATTTTTCAAGAAACAAGATAGAGGAGAAGTGCAGATGTACTATGATTAGAAGAGAGGAACACAGAGGTGCTTATATAGAAATATTTTTGTCTTCCCAGAATTACTGGGTTTTCGAGATATCGAACCCTCCTTACAGCATCACCAGGGTCGGTCAATTACCCCCTAGGGATGGTAGTGGTAGACTTTGCACATTGGCTGCTAACTGTCTGCGCTGGCGCGGCATATGGCTTTGTTATCGATGACGTATCTTACCACTTGGCAACACTTCTAACCGTTTGGCTTTCTTTTTGATCTTGGTACTGCATGACGAAAGGGGATACGATGTAACTCTATCTCGAACATTCTGGGTGGTTTGTGGTCCAAGTAAAATATGTGGCCGCCCCCTGAATTCACA
>APFE030133955.1:66907-94068 GCA_000404065.3 Pinus taeda
TAACGACGCCGGAGCATGTCTCTAGCCTAGACCTCTAGAATGTGAGCATTATGTTCCAATGCATTTTTAAGTTTATTCAGTTCATTTTATGGTTGATCTTCAATTAAGTTTCGGTTTCAGGTCCTACCGTATGTAATCTTTCAAAATTCCCTAAATGCAATCTATATGCCAAAAGATGTCATTCCATTCGATGAATGCTAATTAAAAGAGAGTTAGAGAGCTTTCATGCAAACGAAATGATCACAAACAACAAAGAGTTTCCTTAATGCAGCTAATGCAAATCAATAAACTTTTCTTTAAGATCACTAATTCACTATCAAAATGAAAAGTCATAACTTTCATTAACCGTTTCAAAGCAAAAGAGATTTTCTTTTTCAATAATGGAAAAATGCACTAAAGAACTTTTGAGAAATAATACAAACAAATTCTAACCAATACAAGCACATTCAGTTCCCTAAAATCATAAAGCAATCCCTCAAAAACGAGAAAAGTCCCAAAGACACAAATGAGCCATGTAATCTAGGCTCAAAGCGAAACAAAGCGGAATTCAAGTGAAAAAGAGGCAATGCACTCAAATAACACAATGAAACGGTTCACAACTACCACAAAAGTGTAAGGGAGCAAATAAAGAGTTGACTGGACTGATAGAAGACCAAAACACCTAAGGAAGGCTCGACACACAAAGCCACTAGATGCCCTAGGGCTAGAAATGTGAAATCGATAGAAAATGGCAAACACCCAAAGGGTAAAGCAATCTATGCAATTGTAATCTATCACAATTCACTTGAAAGTGTGCAAATGTAATCTATGCACAAATGAGAATTCTTAATTTATGCAAGTGGATCTATTGAAGAGAATTCTCAAACACAAGATGATTCTAATGTAATCTAAGAACCAATCAAGTGCAAATCAAGAAAATTGGGTGATATGTCCAAAGATCAAAAAATAAAAACACTCAAAGGCGATTAACACTCATACACAATTTAGCCCCCCCGGCAAATGAGGGGGAAATTTTTTGCAAAAACAAAAGCAAAAAGACGCAAAATTGTGAAGGGACTGAGACAAACCTTCAAGTAATGATCAAAGGAAATCAAATTAAGAATTTCTCAAAAGAGAGACTCAAAACCAGTCAAACAAGACTCCAACACACTCAAGCAGTCAAAAAATACGTGGCAAGATACAAATCCAAGCTCAGAAGGCCGACAAACAAGCGAACTGAAAAGGTTAACAGGCCTAGCGCGACTGTCAGGCTGTAACTCACGCTATAAAGGGATTGGCGTGGGTTGTCAGTTAGCAACAAGGGCCACTAGCGCGACTGTCAAAGCAAAAACCGCGCTAATAAAGTTTGCCAAGTCAAAAAGAAAAATAAGCAGTCCAGGGCTTGGTTTACAGTATCTAGGCAAGCCAGGAAGCAAGAGGCAGCAAGAAATTCAATCCAAAAAGCTATCCAAGCAAGCAAACAAGAGAAAACCAAAGAGGAAAGACAAACTCCAAATTGTTCAATTCATAAACCAAACCGGAGATTGACTAAAGCGGCTTTGATCTACTTCACTAATGCAAAGCAATAGTGTTTCGAAGGCTATCTTTTCGTGCTTCAGACTCCGTCTAAGTTTACAAATTAAACAACAAGCTAAACTCCCCAGCGGAGTCGTCAAATTGTTGGAGAGGTAAATCCCCTCTACGGATAGAGGCGATCCCTACTAGCCCAGAACGGGTCTAGCAACAATCAAACAATGCTACCACGCAAGTCCCTAATTGCAAATAAAAGGTAGGTGATGAAGACCTACTTGGATTCCAACGCTGTTGTTCGTAGAAGAGATGTCACCCTTGCTCCTTTGCTTTGGCCGGTCACAGTCCTCCACTATCCCCGTGAATGGACACCTGCACACAAAGAGAACAACACAAACACAAGCATGAAATCTAATAAATGCAATTATACATCAGTCAGGAAGGATATAACTAAACATCAATCATTACAAAGACAATGAGAGTGGAACCATAATGATAGTCATTTATTATTAATAATCAACAAAGGAGAATACAACCAGCGTCCTGACGTCAAGTCCTCCTTTGGATGGGTGCTCAGCTACACAAGTCTTGCAAAGCTTGAAGGGATGAGGGGCAAGCCTCTCTCTCTTTGGTGACAAGATCTCCTCACTTAGGTTAAGCCTTATGGACACAAAGAAGGCTCTTGCAACTCTAATCTCTTGTTATCTTCCTTTCAGCATAAGTATTACCACCACTAGAACTAGCTTGCTCAAGTCATGGAGACAAGATTTTATAGATGAAAAGGAAGGGATAAGATCAATCACAACAATAATGGATTTGGCTTCATCACTTGGAAACTTCTATGGAATGGTGGCAAACTACCTCCCATTCAAGGAGATTCGAAGCCAAACCATCTTCACTTAACATAGATTCAGTTGGTGAATAAGTTGGAGAGAACTTTCGGAGGTTGATTGATTAAGAACTTTGCCCAAAAAGGTTGGCGCGATTGCGACTCTGGGACAGAGCGCTAATAGCACGCCCCTTTAATAGGATTTTCCCCATTGGCGCGGGCAGAACACAGTGGCCCAGCGCTAATGTAAAAAGGGCCATTTTCAAGGGCAAACTGCAGGAGATGTCTTCAGGGCATATGAAGCTCATGTGTCAGAGGGGAATGATGCAAGTGGTTTCAAGTCTTGTCACTTCTCACAAGTCCCTGAATGTGTCCTCCAAGATGCAGGAGAGGGGTAATAGGGACGGTGACAAACGGTGACAAATTACTGTGTAACAGTCTGTGCTACAGGTGGAACGAGAAGGAGAATTCTAGACAGATCCATTTTGCATTCTAGACCAAATGAGACCCATGCTCTATAATCGAGCAAGTTAGAGTGCAGTGGAGGCACTTTGGGCCTGAATAATCCACTTGCTAAATGGATGATTCAATGAGGGTAGCATATCCTTCTTTATTTGTTGGTTGAGGAAAATGTATATAATTGTAAATACTTTATAGGGTTGTGTTTATAAAGCTCCATAAACAATATGCGTGTGTGCTTTAAAGCATGTTTTGGTGTTGCATATGGAATAAGAACAATGAGGACAATTAATGTTCCCCCAAGGGGGAGGGGTTTGTGACAGTCCCAAGAAGTTACATTTATCTATGCAATGTAAACATTATGATAAAAATAAAATGGGTTGAGTATTGGGACATGGATTCTAGAGGGCTAGGGTGGTTAATTGTTGGAAATCATATTAATATGTAGAAAATTCAATGAGGAATATGAAGAGACATGCACGAATGTTCCATAAGGAATATGGAGAGACATAAGAAAAATAATAAAATACATTGTACAACATTAGAGGGGCTTTTTGGTTTGAAGATTTTGATCTGAACAAAAGAAAAAGAGACAACAATAGAGATAAAGAGACTACAATTACCAAGAAAGGTTGAACAAAAGAAATGAATGAAGTTTTTGGTTGGAGATGAAGCTGGGAGAAATCACTAGGTGAGGAATTGATTGCCTCTCAAGTCCTAAATGGCCTCGATGGCGCAAATGGTGCTTCTTAGGAAATCCCAAATTGATGGGGTTGAGGAATTGATATTGGAAAATTCTTGGAGGATCTATGGAATCTTATTTGCCATCTTTTGATTTATTGTGGGTTCTAGAATCCCTGCATTGGGTGGAACCACAATGTTTTGTTTTGAAGGGTGAAGGCTATTAGTCTCTAGAATCCCCATGTGTTTTATTGGTTTCAATTCAGTTGGAGGGTGGACATGGTGTTTCTTAGGAAATGCCAAAGGGCTGGGGTGGAGGAATTCATCCTGGAGGATCTCTGGAAGCTTCTTTGTTATCTTTTGATTTAATGTGGGTTCTGGAATCCCTACATTGGGTGTAACCACAATGTTGTTTTTTGAAGGGTGGATATTATTAGTCTCTATAATCCATGTGTGTTTTTTTGGTTTCAATTCAATTGGTGGGTGAAGGTGGCTAAATATCTAGAGTCCTTGTTTCAACTGCTAGATGTGTGTAATACTTGAAGTGGAAGATCCCTCAACCTTTGGAATCTGGTTCGAGAGTAACAACTACAAGTGAGATTTGGTTGTAGTTGTCTATGCTTGGGTGGAGAGTTATAGTCCCAAACTCTGTTGCTTGTTAGTTCTAAGATAAGTATCTCATATGTTCTCAAGAATTAATATAATATATATATTATATATATATATATATTATATATATATATATATATATATATAATATATATATATATATATATATATCTATCTATCTTATATATATATATATATATAATATATATATATATATATATTATATATATTATATATATATAGATATATATATATAGTCTGAAACAATGTTTGTTGATGGTATTATTTATTAATCCACCGTATATATGACTGAAAAATATGATGTTTTTATGGTGAAAAAGGTTCTCGAACAACAAGTGGATATCACGGTTATGTTCATGCAAGAGCCAACATGAAATCTTTCTTATGTCCAAGAAATGATTTCATTTAATTGCAAGTATTGTGAGGTTTCTATGTATAATTGTGGCTATATGAGGATGAAATGCATGAGATGCATGGCCATATACTAATATATTGAATGCAGAGGCTACTTCATCATGATGGTACTGGGTTGCACTGGTAGAAATGAGTGCCCATCACTTAAAATGGATGATGTGAAATGATTTTGTAATTTGGTATTGATTGCATGTTTAAAGTGCTTTTAAGTGCATGGTTAATTGTTACATTATTGTTTGATGGGAAGGAATTTGATGCTAGTCCTAATCCTATGTCCGCATGCTGCCATTTAACTAATTATGCATGAGCTAATGGATATGTTCACCTATTTATTCAGTTGATATGGCTTTTGAGTCAAAAGAAATCAAGTTTCTACTTTGTTTATGAGCCACTTCAGCTCTTTGTTTTCTATATAGAAATTCACTTGAAATGTCGTTAGAATTGTTATCAAAGTTATGAATGAGTGTTTCTCGAGTTTAGCCTTAGATTCTCTATAAATTTTTTAATTTCTAAGTGCTAGAAATATTGTTGAAAAAGGCTCGAAAAGTTAGAAAATAGAAGCATTGTCAAAGTGTCAGAAAACTGGAAAATGTAAGTTAAAATTTTTAAATCTAGTTTTGTAAGTCATCTAGGTCAGAGGTTGGGAGGTCGTCCTAGAAGGCCCGAACTCTGGTGGGCCGACTTGGCTCTCTAATTCCTCATGTCGGGAGGTCGGAGAGATCAGAGTGGTTGGGGGTCAGACTTGCCCGACCCTCTACATTACAATGCTAACAAAACCTGGTCGATCTTGACCTAGGTCAGAGGTTAGGGGTTGATCCTGACCCTTGTTAAATAGTGTGACATTGGAAGTGGGGGTTGACCCCACCCTAGGTCTAAGTTTGGGGGATTAGGCTACCATTATTAAGCAATCATGTTCGAAAGGAGGCCACCCCGACCTTCATTGAGGTTCGCACTTTCCACATGGACTACCACGTGAGTGTGCCAGTTGTCACGTGGGATACCACGTGAGTGTGTCAGTTGTCACGTGGGATACCACGTGGGCTTGTCAGATATCACATGGGCATGTCAAGTGCGATTTGGGTGTCATGATGATGTGGCAAGGTGTAATTTGCCAATCTTTGGAGGGGCCTAACTTGATCTATAAGTCGGATTTAGGTGAAATTTATATTGTTGTAATTGTCTCGACGAGCCGAATGTAGAGATGTTGTTTATTTGAAATTATGGAAATGTTTAAAAAGGTCAAAAATTTTAGATTTCATTCCCATAATTGTACTTTGGGAGCTGATTCAGTAGAGTAACCACCTCCTTCTAACTCTGGTTAGGTTAGAGTTAAGAGGGGTGAGTTTACAGATGTAATACCCTTGACTTGATCCCCAAATTGTGATGTATATGTGTATATGATACTTAGGTTGGTAAGGGCCTATGATCTAGTGTACATTGATGTTTAAGGCCAAAGTCCTTGTGTGGTTAAGGTCAAAGAGCCTATGTGCTAAAAGGCTAGCCAACCTAGTAGATATAACAATGTGTAAATGCACAGGTATTAATAAAATAACTCCATGATTGCATATAAAGGGACAAAAATAGTATGGGGGGTTAAGACTCCACGAAAGGATAGGTGAGGGGCCTACACAACTTAGTAAGAGGGGCTAAGCTACAAACATATTATTTTATTCCTAGCCAATGTTAAAAAGGTAAAATGGCTTGATATTAAAATATAATATTATAATATATTGTTATAAAATAAAGTAAGGGCACCATGCCCATAAAAATGAGGGAATTTCATCATTGAGGGGGGAAACTATTAGGGGATGACAATGGTGTTGGATCTAGGGAGAACCAAAGGATCCTTGGCTACTTTACACTAATGACCTTAGGTGGGTTTGATTAAGAGTGCACTTCTCCTTAGGTGGCTTTGGGAAAGGTTGGACCCATAGACGGAGAAGTGTAGGAAATTGTGTCCCTATATGGGCTTGGAGGGTGCTTGGAGACCCTTGAGGCCAGTTGAACTCCTAGAAGTCACAGGTTCATGAGACATCCCTGGTTGGCCAGAATTAGGAAACCTATAAGGGTAGTGACAAAACCCAATGGAATATGGGTGCAAAGAACAAGGTGTACTAACTTAAGTTGTGTGGGTTAATGGGGGATGTGACAATGTTGGTTGAACACTATTGGGATTTGGTACCTTGGGTCTGTTCATGTTAGGTACTAGCTTTGTACCATCACTAGCTTTAGGTAAGCCATTGTAATTGTGGAAATGTGGCTCCAACTCAAGGGAGATCCATTACTGAGAGATTATGAGCAACATTGTCTGTGGCTGGGTGGAATGTCCAAGGTCTTTACCCAGCCAATGGATTTTATCATATAAGTGTTCAAAACTTGTTTTATGGTATATTTGTTGTTTATGGTTTATGAATTTCATGCATGATATTATGTTGTTATGGTATATGTTATTAGATGATTATGATAATAGTGTTAGGGGTTAGTGGCATCACCCTAACTGAGTGGCTAGAGGATGTTACAATCCATGTACATAGGATGAAAGCCTTCCATATGTTTAACAAAGCTATAATAGAGTCCTCTACAATTGTATTGGCCATAGTCCTTTAGATGTGTTTGGAGTTTGAGCCATTGCCTCCCACCAATGTAACTTTCCCTATTGCATCTTCATTGGCATAGTTTTGCCATGCTAAGGAAAGGGCATATAGAGTAATCAAATTTGTTAAATGAATGCAACACCTCCAACAATAGGTTCATGATCTTTTGCAGAAAGCCAATGCCAATTACAAGCAACAACATGACTAGCATTAGGTTCTACACAAGTTTTAGGTTGGTGATAAGTCGTGGTTGTATTTATAAAAATAACACTTTATAGACCCCCACATGAAGGTAAAACCACCATGATATATGCCTTACAAAGGTTGCAGGTAAAAAACTTTCCCCTTCCCTGGGCTTGCAACTAGTATTTAATGTGGAGATGCTTCAACCATATTTTCCACCTCTATTAGACACTTCAAAGGTGGCTGAGCAATTGGCCCCCACATAACTCAATTATGACTACATTGAACATGCTACAATGAATTAAATCATTGACACACAATATGAAAGACATCCACTAGTAGAACATACAACTCTAGTAGGTTGTTAAAGTAGGGAAAATTCTTTATCGAGGCAATTTTCTGAGTGTTTTCTCACCAATAGTAAAATTCAATAGAAGTTTCCTCATTTGATAAGAGAACTTAATACAATGGAGGCCATTACTTTATGAGTGGGTATGACTAATCTAGTTGGATAGATAGTCACCCACCTCTTCCACTAACTCAATGGTTCATCTTCTTGGTAGTTTTTCTATTGTTTTTCGGGTCCTAGACTTTTAGGGCGATTTGAAGGTCCTAAATGATGTTTTTTGACCATGTGGGAGGCCAAGGTTTGCCATGAGCGTTGTTGGTCTTAGCCAAAAGTTGTAATCCTCAAACAATTCTTTTGAACAAGCTATTATATGCACTAAATGAAGATTGTATGCAAAAGATCTCTAGAAAGTTGATGTGCCAACTAACCACCTTGGGGCCCACAAACCTTTTGGTACTTTATCTTTTATGGTTAGAGTTTTAGACTTTTAAAGTTCTTTCTTTATATTAAAAGGTCATTCTTTCAACGTATTGTAATAGCTTTCACGAATGAGCATTACCACCATCTCTATTTTTTCATAGATAGCTACCACCATTCTAGCCAATTTGTGTTATACAATATTCCACTCATGTTCCATTTCCTTTCCCACTTTCATTTCATTCTTCATCTAACACAAATCAAATATTTTGCAATAATTTCTTCTCCTTAATATAAACTTGAAACTTACTCTAAAAATATTCATATTCATATTCAATAAATGTGGACTTAAAACTTACCACCAAAAATATTCATATTTATTATTAAATTTTGAAGTGCTGTGCAGAAAAAACTAAAATGTTAAAAAATATAAAAATACAATGTTAAAACAAATAAATTCTTTTCACATAATCATTATATTCATAAACAAATCACAATAAAAATATTTGACTGTGTAAAAGAAGTACAACGAAAATATATCATCGATCCCTCATATATTCTGTTTAGAGTTAATTAATATTATCAGTATTTATTCTAAATCTAGATTGAGATGGAATAAGAATTTTCACCATTATAATTAAGTAAAGCTCAATCAAGCCAGGGCAATCCACATGGAAAAATGAACTTACACAAAACCCCTTCAACAATTTTTTAACTCCACAATTTTGACTCCCCTACCCTTCCCCTGAGATTTAACAGAGTAAACACCACACAGACATGATAGTCTATATTACTGGTGGGGTAAAACTAGATTACCACGCTGTAGCACAATTTATAAAATCCAACAGCAGGACAAGCAAAACATATTGATCGAATGTTTTCCACCGGCGGCAGTGACTGCGTCCTGTGGTCAGAGCTGAAGCAGGATAAGCAGAAACACATACAGGAGCAGCTCCTCCATCTGACGTCATATGGTTTGTGTATTTTCATAAATCCGCATTTTTTAAATTTGAAAGCAGAGTGTTTGCCCGTTATTTGATATTGTTTAAATAACTATTGTCAAGGGCTTTGGAACTCTAGAATTCATTCTGGACTTCATCTGTGCTATTGAATACTCCCAGCAATTTACATACTCTTCGTGGGGAAGCCTGCGTCTTTTAACCCTATCTTCGTTGTGCTATCACTACAGTCAAACCGGCTGATCAATAAGGTCTGTCATAACTGCAAACAGAGATATATTCAAGCTTAGTAACAATTACTATCATCAGCAGCTAATGTTTAAATACTAAATTGCAAAATGCACTTACTGCCAAATAATGTATACATTTTTTAGGGCATTGGCAGTTGCAACACCAGAACTACGTTTTGGGTTTCGTATTGCGCAAGTACGTATTGTGGAATTTGGGGTTTGCATGAGTACTGCTGTTTCCAGAGAAAACGATGTTGTACATAATGGTGAAGAAGGCTTTCACGCGGAGGTGAAATCACCATATAACATTAGACAACTCAAGGAGACGTTGCAAATGTTGAAAGTGATGGACCAGCAGGACATGAAGGCAGATTCTAATTTCTATACTTTGCTTCTGCAAGGATGTGCCAAGACGAATTCACTTACAGAGGGCAAGCATTTGCATTCCCATGCCACACAAACTGGTATGGCACAAGACATTTATGTCGGTAACAATCTCATCAACATGTATGTTAAATGTGGAAGTTTGGAATGTGCACGCAATGTGTTTGACAAAATGTGTAAACGAGATGTCATCTCATGGACTGCCATCATTACAGGATATGCCCAGCATGGTCACAGCAATGATGCTCTGAAACTCTTCTGTCGAATGCAAAATGAGGGCGTTAAGCCAAATCATTTCACCTTTGCCATCGCTGTCAAAGCGTGTGCAACTCTTGCAGCTCTTCAAGAAGGCAAACAAGTGCATGATTGGCTAGTTATTGCTGGATTTGAGCTTGATGTGGTTATTAGGAATTCACTCGTTGATATGTATGCAAAATGTGGTAGTTTACAGGATGCACGCCGCGTCTTTGACAAAATACCAACGAAAAATGCAATTGCATGGAATGCAATGATTGGTGGCTATGCTCAACATGGGTGTAATAACGAAGCTCTGAAGCTATTTCATGCAATGCCTAAGCGAGATGAAGTTACATGGAGTTCTGTAATTTCAGGATATGCACAGAATGGGCAATGCCATGAAGCCCTTCATTTTTTTTGTCAAATGAAGGGGAGTGGCTTTAAGCCAAATAACTTCACCTTTGGCAGCATTGTCAAGGCCTGCGCTGGCAGTACAGCTCTGGAACAGGGCAAGAAGATCCATGCCGACATTATTAAGAGTGGGTTTGACGTGGATTTTGTTGTTGGAAACGCCCTTGTTGGCATGTATGGAAAATGTGGGAATGTAGATGATGGACGCCGAATGTTTGACAAAATGCCTTTAAAAACTGTAGTTGCATGGTCTAGTATGATTATAGGATATGCCCAGTATGGACAAGGCAAGGAAGCCCTCAAACTTTTCCAAGAGATGATAATGGCAGGAGTTACCCCAAATGAAATCACATTTGTTGGCGTGCTCACTGCATGCAGCCATGCAGGGCTAGTGGATGAAGGTCGTTTGTACTTTGATTCCATGAAAACAAAGCATAGCGTTACTCCCACAATAGAGCACTATACATGCATGGTTGATCTACTAGGTCGTGCAGGATACCTGGACGAGGCTGAGAACTTGATAAACAAAATGCCAGTTAAACCCAATGAGGCTGCTTGGGGAGCCTTGATTGGTGCCTGCAGGATCCATGGCAATGCAGACATAGCAAAATACGTAGAGGAGCGTCTTCTTGATTTGGAAGTGGAAGATGCAGGAACTTACATACTATTGGCAAATATATATGCCGCTGCAGGTAGGTGGGATGATGTAGCTCATGTAAGAAAACTGATGAAAGATCGAGGAGTGAAAAAGGAACCTGGATTCAGCTGGATCGAAGTCAAGAATATAACACATACATTTGTTGTAGGGGATACTTGGCACCCACAGAAGGAGGAGATCTATGCAATGCTGGAGGATTTGGCTGGCCAGATGAGGATAGCAGGGTATGTACCGGACACCAACCTTGTGCTGCAAAATGTTGGGCAAAAACAGAAGGAACATGCTCTCGGCCACCACAGTGAGAAGCTTGCTATTGCTTTTGGGCTAATCAGCACTCCAAATGGGATGATTATCCGTATAGTGAAGAACCTTCGTGTGTGTAGTGATTGCCACACTGCTATCAAGTTCATTTCAAAAATTGCTGGGCGGGAAATTATTGTGAGGGACAATAATCGTTTCCATAATTTTAAAGATGGCCTATGTTCTTGTGGGGATTATTGGTGATGGAAAACCTGAGGAACACTGTTTCATCATTTTAAAGATGGCCTATGTTCTTGCAGGGATTATTGGTGATGGTAAAACTGAAAAACACTGTAAGCACAAACTAAATGCCTTTTTGTGCATAAGCTAAGAGTAAATCTTCCCATAAAGATAGATTCCCAAGTTATATTGTCAAATTTTGAGGAAGATTTTGGGAAGCACTCAAAACATCAATGGCCTAAAATTTGATAGCTAAACGGGATCAGTAGTCAAACCAAGTTTGATCCAAAATCTCCATAATAAAACTTGAGAATCCCTCTTTTTACTAAACCATTTTTAAATTGACGGCCTTAATGGGTGACCTGCCAAACTGTTAGCTACTAGACTGTCTATTCATTTGTCAAGTATATCTTATATATTGTGACAGGGAAGACATGGTAGATGAAAACAGCTTTGGGTTTTGGGCTATCCTATTGTAGTTTGTTGATATGGCAATGGCAGAGTCAGTTTAATGAAATGCCTGCTTTAATCAGACCATCGTGTTATTATTTTATGCAACTGTCAGTGACACCTGATTGTGGAGGTCTATAATTGTAAGCATATGGGTTGCTAGAGAAGCTATATTTATCGGGAGAGATGGTTCCCGAATGACCAGTAGAAATGAGTTTGGAGTTCTCATCTTATTGCAATTTTTTTTAATTCAAATCAAACCTATGGACAATTTGCTAGCGTTAAAAAATTAAAATCATGCTATGTCCTGACGGTGTATACAACACAATTAAACAGACAGATCAATAATTTTTTTGCTCTAACTGCATTCCATAACAAAAAGAGAAATTTAATCTTTTCTTCTTTGGGAAATCTGTGCTTAGCTCCATTGCGGCATCAACACAATTAAACAGACAGATCAATCAATTCTGTCCATGCCTATTCAATATGAAAAAAGAAACAAATTTTTTCATGCTGTACAACAAACTGAAATGCTTTGAAGCAAACAGAGATACAATCAAGCCTTGTTATGATTAGTAGCACTATCTTCCGTATCCAAGAAAATGGGAAATTCATGTTTAAATACTGATTTTGCAAATGCAGTTAAAGCAAAACAAAGTATCCAGTATTTAGGGCATTGATGATAGCAGCGCTAAAGTACATGTTGGATTTTACATTTGCACAAATGGGCCCCAAAATCAGTGCATGGTTGTGTTGGAGTTTTGGGTTTAGCACAAGGCTGTTGTTTCCAAAGAAAATGATGTTGTGCATAATGACGATGAAGGCCTTCATGCGGATGTGAGATTGCTGCATAATGTTAGGCAACTCAAGGAGGCGCTGAAAATATTGAAAGTAAGGGATCAACAGAGCATCTAGGCAGCGTCCAATTTCTATACTTTGCTTCTGCATGTTTGTGCCAAGATGGATTCACTTCCACGAGGAAACCATTTGCATTCCCATGCCACTCAAATCTACATGGCTCATGATATTTATGTGGGTAACAATCTAATTAACATCTATGTTAAATGCAAGGGTTTGGAAATGTGGGTAACAATCTAATCAACATGAGTTTGGAAATGCACTCAATGTTGTTGAGTTCTCGATCAGGTGCGTCATTCTTATTGTGTTGTATTCCTCTTTCTGTGATATATTGATTCATGTTTTGTTTTACTGTTTTAGAGTATACAGCAAAACAGGAGGAGATTTTGAAATCAATTATACTGATCTAATTTTATCTTATGCTTCAAGAATAATTTGATGCCATTTTTGCAAATATTAAATCGATTATGCTCAAGAGAGGGATTGCTATATCTTGAAGCCCAACAAGTGAATTTGGCTATTTTTTATGTTATAATTTAGGAGTAGGAAACTTGATGAAGTGGGGATTCGAATGCTAGAACCAAAGGTAGTTAGTGTATCTTTCATTGCATTAGGGATGTTTCTTTCTGTCTTCGACATTAGTGAAATCTAGAAAACTTTGGAAGTTTTATGTAATATGTTGTTAACCAATGCATTTAGAGGCCATTGTTTGCAGAGTAGGTCGTGAGTTTGTTTGTTTCAGCTATTATTGATTTATTTGAATAATGAGGTTGAACGTCAGATGAAGATGGTTAAGCCTGAAATTTGCCAGTTTACCCATATTAGAATTTATTGCCCCAGAGTCGCCCTACAACCCAGTCATTATACAACAGTCATTATAGGACATTATACAACAGGCATTATAGGACAGAGGCGTAGACATTATATATTAAAGGTTAGATATAAATATTTTTTAAATTCAAATTTTTTTATATTATACAAACAATATTCTATATAATAACATACATATTACATTAAAATATATAAATAGTATTTATAAATTAATATTTATTTTACCATATAAATTACAATAATGATTCTGTAACAATATTTAAATTTAATTAATAAGGCCATAAAAATATAATATTTACAATATAACAAATTCTTAACTTGAATATTCATTTCTATTTTAACATGAATATTATTAACTTCCAAATAGTTTTTTTTCACAATACCATGGATCAATACCACCAACCAAAAAACCATAACTTAATTAAAAAAAAAAATTTATAAATATTTTATTTTTAATTTAATTTTGTAATTTTTTTAAAATTAAAACTTAATACTTACCATAAGCATAAATATAACAATATTCTTAACCATGGATATTCACCCTCATTTTACCATGGATATTATTAACTTGTTAATAGGCTTTGTTACAATAACATGGCCCAATACCATGGCCTATCAATAGCACTAGCCAAAAACCATAACTCATTTCAAAACTAAAATATTTTATAAATATTTTAATTTTATTTTATTGCATGGAGAGGCTATTGACATTTTGACAAAATCAAATTACATAGAAAAATAAAAAAATAAAAAATAAAAAAGATTAATGTAATGTAAACATTTTAACTTGGTGAAAATAAAATAAAATAACAAAAATAAAAATAAAAATAACACTATAAAAATAAAATAAAAATAAGAATGGTCCATGGTATTGAGAACCAATGATATTCATGTAGAATATAGCCTATTTAAAGGGGGGATTTAAACCAACTTAGATCTATCTTTAACTCTGGATTCAACTTAGATCTATCTTTAACTCCGGATCAAATCTCTTGATATGTGAACTTCTTTTAAAGTGAAAAGTGATTTTATCCCTCTTGGCGCTTGGTAGATTTGAAGTTAAAAAGGGTCTAGCTTAATGGGGCAACAACTCCACATCTCTTACCAAAATTTGTAATAGATAAAGTGGTGTTGAGGGAAATAGCTTTTCAGACCATCTTGTTTGGTTTCAACATAACATTGGCAAAAGATAAAAGTTTTTTACACAGGTACATATGGTCTTAACAACTTCTTTGCCAAGATGGAAGCCAAGGCTACTAAAGGTTACCTATTCCTGAATGGTAGGTTCAAGAGATATGATCCTAAGCACATTAGTGACTTGGCATGTGGCACGATTAGGCATTTTATGGCCATATGCCCGTGACCATTGGGAAGAGGAAGATGTAAGAAAAGAACCCACTCATGGGAAAAAGTTCAGGTGGTAATTAGGCACCAAGACCAACTATAAACTCATCAATAGAAACATAACCTAGAGGAAAAGAGATGAGGAAGAAAGAATCAAACAGGGAAATGAAAGGAAACTCAAAGATGACTTAGAGCAGAAACAATTAGTTGAGGAGGAAGATAAAGCCAAATTGACAACTAAGGGATGAAGAACAAACAAAAGAAAGGGAAGCAACTAGGATAAAGGAAGAGGAGAGATTAAGAGAAGAAAACATAATAAAAGGAGGAGAAAAGAAGGGACATGAATAAGAAAAAAAATAAGAACAAGAATCGTGATGCTAAGGAAAAAGCAACAACAAAAGCTCAGACCAAAGCAAAGGAAGATGCAAGGAGACTTGAAGAGGAAAAGAAATGAAAGGAAGCATAAACTTAAACTCAGACTGAAACTAGGGTTATTAATGTAAATGTTGAAAATGAACAAAAGGAACAAAAAAAAACAAACAAGATTAGGACACCCCTTAGAAATATGTAAGCATTGAAAATACTAATAAGGGGAAGGAACATAAAAGAGATGGGGAGGTATGTACTCTCAACAAATTCAATCATATGTGCACTTGGGGAGACACATCAATGCCTCTACTCTTAGATTAAGTAAGTCTGGAACTTTTTGCATTCAACAAATTGTTAGTCATAAGAAGAGCAGAATCGAAGTGGAAAAAAAGACAGTTTGTACAACATAAGTGGAATTGATGAACTAGCGATGTGCCTAGAAATTGCAATTTTTTCATCTAGCTGATTTTTCGGCTTGAAAAAAGCATGAGTTTTTATGAAACAAAATGTTGAGATGTTTGCAAAAATATTGCAATTTTTTGGCCAAAGTCATGCTACGATCTAAAAAATTGTCGAATTGGAAGAACGCACGAGGCTTTAAGCATATTTTTTTTCATTTAAGTTTCTTAGCTATTGGAGAAAGAGGGCTTGTGGTCATCATCAATCATCATCGAAATAGCTAAAAAACCATCATCATCACCATCAATAATTTTTTATTGCAACAATGGTTCAATTTCACTTGCCAACTAGCATTGACTCTTCCATTCAGAAAAGTATGCATAAATCCCACTATGTTAATGCTATTTTTTTAGATTTATGCATGCATGTTTGTCTTTTTGCTTGCCTACATTTTGTTTTTTTTGTTTGTCATTTTGCCATGATTTTCATCACCATAAAACAATGTAAGGTTTCTTTTAACATGATAGAAAGCTTGATTTTAATTTCCTATCCACCCCCTTTTTGTCGGTTTTCATTGCGAATAATCTAATCTAGAAGTGTTATTTTTTAAACCAATAGGCTATTATTTTTTTTTTCTAATAAGCATTTAACACCATTTTCTTCTATTTTTGGTGCCTTAGGTTTGGATTTCCATAGCAAATATGTCATAGGCCTTGGACCTATTTTCGACAATGTTGGAAGCTTGAAGATGGGACAAACCATTAACGATTGAATTATGAATTGTGTGGGAAACATATGACATAAGGGATTAGCAGGTTGAGATGCCACAACTTAAATCCCCAACAATGATGTTGGGATTTGCCTTTAAGTTGGCCCAAAGGTTATGAAAGCTATGCATGATATAATTCTTACAAATAATAGAAAGAAAAATGAGGTAGTTGCAAAAAAGGTCAAACGTGTAGTCAAAAATTGAGGGGGGGATGGGGGAGGAGTGCAGGGGGGCGCTCCGTAGATTCACCTACTAAGAGTTCCACTTCTTGTTCCATGAGACGAAGTTGGAGCACAACCTTCCATCATGTTAGTGTTAAAGAATGGGAGAAGGAAGACATACATGGTTATGGGGAAGTGTCTTTTCTAGAATGACTTACCTCTTAACATCACCAAAAACAATCTATTTCAGTAGTTGATGTATCATGCCATTATTGTTGTTGGCCCAAGGTATGAAAGTGCTACTTGTGAGGAGTTGTGGGGGCCAATTTTTCAAATAGAAACTGAAACCAACTCTAGATTGATAGAGTTGAAGCAATCATGGGAGGTTCCTAGAATCACAATGATATTTGATGGCTAAAAAGATAGGAAGGGTAGGTCCCTTATAAATTTCTTGGTACATTGTCCTAGAGATACCAAGCTTATCAAACCAATGGATGCATCAACACATGTAAAAGATGCAACATTCATATATGAGTTGATGGACATATTCCTCTAGGAGATTGGTTTGTATAATGTCTTGCAAATCATAACAAGTAATGCAACTAATTATGTGGTTGCTGATAGGATTCCTATGGAGTGCATTGCTCATTGCTTTGGAATCTATGCACTACACATTATATAGATTTGATGCTTGAGGATATGGGGAAATATTCTTTCATCAAAGATGTGGTTAACTGGGCTAGGAGCATCCCCAAGTTCTTATATAACTACGCTTCCATTCTTAGCCTTGTGAGGAGATGCACTAGAAATAAGGAGTTATGATATCCTACAATCACATGTTTTACCACAAATTTCATTACTCTTTGATATTTGCTTCGATATCACTTTGAGTTTAATAAAATGATTTCGTTTGTGATGAGTGGCGTGATTGCACATATGGTAGGAAGGAGTAGAAATGTGTGCTCAATTAGTGAACCTTTCACTAGTAGAAAATGATGAAATTAGTGACTAGGTGACTAAAAAAGTTAGTCACTGTAGCTTTTCGAAGTGAAATACTATAACAAATGAGAAATATTAAGTGATTAACTAAAAAAGACTAACATAAATGACTAATTTAGTCTTGAGTTAAAATATACGACTAGCTAATAAGTAATACAACTAAAAATTACTAACGTGAATGACTAATTTGTTGGCATTATGATACAGGTGTTGTCCTTGATGGAAACTCACTCAGATGACAGATCATAGTGCAACAAGTCAATAGCAAAGAATTGATGATCAGACTACAAAGAATGAAAAAAGAGAGGTATACGCTTGTTCACCTTGACAAAGGAGCGTATACACGCAGGTTAACAAACCAAAAGGAGCGTATAATGTACACATGCACTTTCACAGAAAGAAAAGTGTGTATAGCTTGGAAAACTAAGTTTTGGTCCAAGGTATTTGGTCCATGGTATTGGTCCAAGGTATCTGGTCCAAGGTATTGACCCTAGGTATTTGGTCCAAGGTATTGGTCCTAAATGGTTTTGATCCATGGTATTGAGAAATGCCTAAAACTATATAAGGAGGAGAAGATCATTAGGCCAGGAGTGCAAGTATTGAATATTAGATGAAGTGTGAGATCTAGTATGCAGGTTATGGGTTTGTGATGCTTTGCTTGATCTGAACTAAGGCTGCATCTATGTGGTTGATGATGGATGATGGATCGGGGTCATAAGACCTGAAATGTATTATCATTATGTGGTTTGATCATGGATAGACTAGCTCTGAATTACTGACGCATAGTTTATTCTATAAATGTTATGATCTGGGTATTAGTGATGTTTGGAATAGTTGCAAAGTTATGAATAAATATTTGTAGATCTGTATGCGAGTTCGCCTTGGTAAAAGCGCGTATACATGCTGGTTCAACTCATCAAATTAGAGTATACATTATGAAATATGATATCTGAATTTGTAGTTGGTTCTAGTGGTTTTTGCAGATTTTTGGGTTTTGCTCTGTGTTCTGGTGACTGTGTTTTGATGACAAGGCTTCAGTGATTCAGTGGTTGGGTGATTCATAGATTGATGATTGAATTTCAATGATTGGTTAATGCAATGGTTGTATTGCAATGGTGATTGATTTTGAGCTTCAAGGTTGTTGATGGTTCCAGTACGAAAATTGGATGAAACGTGACCTTCATATTATGGTGTTGTGTTCCAGGAGTATCTAGTCTGAAAATTTATGAAACGTGGTCCTTGGAGGAAGAGAGAAGGTCGTAGCCTTCTGTAGGCCGATGCCTACGTACTAGTAAACATATCGGCTAGTACAAGAGTCAAGGGGGTTGGAGCTCCCTTCCAGTAGTAGCTAGAAAACGAGTGAAGCTTGGAGCCTTTAGTAGGTCGATGCCTGCGTACTAGTAAATAGATTGGCTAGTATAAGAGCTAGGGGGTTGTAGCTCCCTTCCAGTAAAAGCTAGAGAATGAGAGAAGGTTTTATCCTTCTGCAGGTGGGTGCTTGCGTACTAGTATGAGTCTGCGCTAGTACAAGATTGTAAACAGGTTTTTCTTATATTAAAAAAAGACAACAGTAGGTGGTTTTTGTCCTGCATTGGGTTTCCACCTTAAATCTTGGTGTTCATGTGTGTTTCTTATGTGTAATGGTCTGTTCTATTTTTACTGCACCTGGTTACTGTTTATATGGTTAATGAAGTTCTGATGCACTGATTAAAGATCAACATAAGATGAATTAACTGAATCATAAGTTTGCTGGATATACATTAGTTGCCTTAAACACAGTTGCGTGTACACACGAGTTCCATTAACTGAAGTAGCGTATATGAATCTGATTATGGAAATGAAAAGTTATTGACTTGCTAATACTAATTCAGCCCCACCCCAGGTATTATTTCCAACATAATTTAGTCTAGTAACGTAAATATGACTACTTAGCAAGTAATACAATAGTATGAATCAATTGTTTATGTTAGTCATATTGATTATGCCACTTGAGCAATCTAAACTTACAAGTGATAGGGGATTCAAAAGTTGTTATAGATTGGCTGAAAGGTTATACTTCCTTAAACACTAATTTACTGCATCAATGGACTATTAGAGTTATGGAGTTGATTAGAACCTTCAGGGTTATACCCTTTGATCACACTCACAGGGAATTACATTAAAATATTGATAGATTATCCAAAATGGGAGTGGGCTTATAACTGGGTCAAATACATTATGAAGAATACCTATAAGGAGAAGTGTTGAGTAATTAGTAGAGGACACATTTCCTTTAGTTGAATATTTAACTTTTCATGCATATCTATATTTTTTATTATTAGGGTCATATCCATTGAAATTAGGATACTAGTTTTTAACTTGGATATCATGTTATTTATCTAGTTTGAACATACATTATGAACATAGCAGTACTAAACTCTTATGAAACTATTTTGAATCCTATGGGGATTTTGATATTGCCCAAACATTAGATGTTGAACATATTACAATATCATGCCATTCAGGGAAAGAAAATGTAGTATATGTTAGATGATGTAAATTACATATTTGCATTAATATTAATACAAAAATGATGTCTTTTTCTTATTGGAATTTTTTTTTATGGCATTTCCCACCACCTAAGTTATGAGACATAATTTACGTAGGAATACGTGCAACTACAAGATTCTTTGCTTAGTTTCTAAAGATGGTTTGATTTCATAACAATGATGATCATTTTTTGTCTTGTTGTTACCATATGTCAATGTTGGGCTTCCATGATGGATCTGTGATGGTTGGGATTCCTCTTAATAGGCATGTGAACCCCTAGGTGTGCACACAACTTGTTGAATGTGAATATGGGGTTTGAAACTTGGTAGTCACAATATTGTCTATGTTGTATGAAAGGTTGTTTAGGTTTCAAGACATTACCTTGAATCCTACAAGAACACTGTGCCACCCCTTAAACCCTATGTTAAACACTCCATTCTTTGGTATTTATGTGCAAAAATAAGTTTCATGAAAAATATATATTTATAATTTATACAAAACCATACATCAAATACATGTAATTATGCTAAAATTATACAAAATATCCAAGTATTATTTTTCTCATAAAAACTTCAATTACATATAACTGGCCTAGATCCATCTTAACCCCGGATCTATTAAGAGAGAGATCCAATCCCTTGAGGTGAAAACCTCCTTTTTTAGTGGAAAACTTGAGGAAAAGTGTGCACCTTGAGACATTTGATCCCTCTCAGTGCTTGATAGATCCAGGGTTAAGATGGATCTAGGCAGGTTATATAATACTATATAATATCTATTTTTGTATTTATGTGTCTCTTTCTTATTCACTCCCTCTATTTCATCCCCAAACATGCACACACTCTCTCCATATCTATCTCTCTCTTCCCCTCCCTCTTCCTCTTTGTCTCTCTGTCTCTCTCTCTCTTTCTCTTCCCTCCCACTCTCCTCTCTCTCTCCACCTTTCTCCCCTTATGTATTTCTTCTTCCTTTCCTCTCTCTCTCCCCCTCCAACTCCATCTCTCTCTTCTTATCTCTCTTGAATCCTCTCTCCCCATTTCTTTCCCACCTCCCTCTATATCTCCCCCCCATTTTTCTCTCTCTCTCTCTCTCTCTCTCTCTTCCTTCCAAAAATCACTCTCTCCCACTCTATCACTATCTCCCTTTCTCTTTCCTTATCTCTCTCCCCTCCATCAACGTGTCTCCCTCTTTATCTCTTCCCCTTCTCTCCCCATATCTCTCTTCCCTCCTCTCCTCTCTCCCTTGACCTCTCTCCATCTCTCCCTTATCTCTCTCTCTCTCTCTGCGCTCCAGATTTGTCACTATCTCCCTCCCCTGCCCTCTCCTTGATGGGACCAACCTGTAATTTGTATTTTAATACTATTAATAGTACTACACCAATGCTTTAATCAACAATTGTATGATTAGCAAATAATCGGGGATTAATATATATGATTAGACTCTAAACAAATGATCGTTTTGGATATTTATTTGTTGGCATCTATGTCAGAATTTAATGGTGGTCTATTGGCTGTACCCGTCTCGGTTACTATTTCCTGCTCATTGATGTTACCAAAACCCTTGGTTCTTTGTCATTCGGTCATTTCTTGTTTTCGCTCTGCAAAAATTATAGTGAGGGTTTGTGCCTACAACGAGGGTTTGTATGTGACTGTATCGTGCTCTGAAATGGCGCTTGTCCGCTCCTGGTTGTGGATTCCTCTGCCTGGTTATCCCTTTTCTCCGTGGACGCTGTTATCTCTGTTATTTTTTAATTGTCTTTGTGTAACTTACTGTGGTTGCATTCCCGGTTAATTTGCTGTTGACTTCCCGTGGCTTTCGGGTCACATTCACAACAGACCCCTGTGCTCGACTTTGACAGATTATGGCAAGGTAAGTCCTCACCTTCCTTGCTATAGTTATCTGCTCAGTTTTATTGTGGTGCTAAGGGTGGCCGCTCCTTGTGAGCAGGGCTCCCTCTTGTGTCCGTGACCCAGTTTCGAGCTCGTTCTGCCCGTGCTATCTTTCCTTCAGGTAAATGAAGTTAATACTCTTTCCTCCAGTGTTTGCTGTTGGTTCTCACACTTGCTTCTGGAGTGCATTCACTAGCTTTTCTCTTCTTGTTTCTGCTACAGGTTGGGGTTTGGCTCCAAGTCAAGTCGTGGCTCAGGTTCTGTTAATGAAACTGGTAGGGTCGTTCTCTGCTATAGATTTTCTATTTGTAGTCTTTCTTCTCTAGTCACTGGTTTAGTTTGCCAGTAGGTTAGAAGAATGAGAGTGTTGGCTCCTCTTTCTGTTGCTTCGCATCCAATGGCCTTCGGCCACAACTTGTAATTAATTTTTTTTCTCGGCAATACTGTAGTCATATAGGGTTTCAAACCCTAGCTTCATTGTTTGTTATTGTCTGAGGAGGAGGTGTTTGCAGTTGCTAGTCTTATGCTTTTGATAACTGTTATCTATTTCGATATGCCAACATTAAGTTATATATAATGGAAATGAAAGATCTGGTTACCTCTGTCGTGAAGGAATTCTACAAGGTTTGCATTCTGTTTTCTCTCTTCTTTAGCGGTTGCTTGCACCGTGGATTTGGAACTTGTATTGTTTTCTGGGATTACATAACTTTGTTTCTTGTTAATGCTATGCTTCGTATTCTCGTCGTTCGAAAATTGAGAACTCTGTTTGTGCCTGTTAGAAAAAAAGGATGGCTAGGAAATAAAGGAACACATCTCTTTATTTAATTTTTCATGCACAGTAATTAATAGGAAAAGAAATTGAAATGAAGGATTGCTTGTTACAGATGGACTCAGATACTCAGGATTTTGATAATCGTTTTCTGCTACGTTCTATTACTGTTCTCCTCAATTGAACCTTTCCAGAATGTATTACATTTGGTTTTTGTACTGTTTGCCACAGTTACCTGAACTGTTCACAGTTATTCTTTAGTTGCTTTCTTTCAGTTACATAATCGATAACTTATTTTGGGTTCTCTTGTGATGTAAGATATACAATTTTTATATTTTGTTTTTCTAAAGAAAAAAATAGCTGTAGGATGAATTAACAAAAAAAAAAACAGACAGTGTCGGTAACGACCCTAAACTAATTGTACTATTCCTAGGTCCCCCCTAACTAATAATGAAATTAAAAGAAAACAAAAACCTACACTCTTTTCTGACCAATCAAACATAAAGAAAACCAAATAATGATAAATCTCTCCAACTTAGCTGAGACCAACCCCCGGTCATGGTGCCCTTAGCTGGATGCTCCTGCATCAGGCTCCTGGGGTAAGAAATATTCATGACTCCCATCCATGAGCTTCTCAACTGAATAGCCCGAATGTTTTATCTGTCCGGTGTTAAGCCATGAACTGTCCTCAATGGGATGGTTCTTCCAATTGACTAGATATTGTAGATATTCTTTCCGCCGAGTTCGCTTGGCCACTTGAGTGTCGAGGATCCTCTCGATCTCAAGGGGTCGCGCGTAAGGCATTTGTCTCATCCAAGTCTCACTCCCTTCCTATGTGTCCCGTGTAGGTTGTGCTGTACTGTCTTCCTCCGAACAGGCAGTATAAGGAAACAGGTCTGCCACATTGAAGATGGGCGAGATGCCTATTCCGGGTGGTAGCTGTAATTCATAAGTATTTGCTGAAAATTTTCGCAGAATTTTACAAGGGCCAATCTTCTTGTATTTAAGTTTGTTGTATGCACCTCTAGGAAAACGTTCCTTGTGCAAATGTGTGATGACTTCATCCCCCAGATTAAATTGTACCTCTCGCTATTTCAAATCTGCCTGCTGCTTATACTTTTGATTGTTGTCTTGCAACTTCATTTTCACCTGCTCATGTAGATCATTCATTGCTTAGGCGAAATATTCCCTATCAGCACTCCGTCTTTCCTGTTGTCCTAGATCTCGTAGCTCATGCACTCCGTGAGGATGCATGCCATATAAGATCTGAAAAGGACTGTAACTCGTGCTGCGATTGGGCAAGTCGTTGTAAGTGAACTTGGCCTGGGCAAGTACTCGATTCCACATTCATGAATTTTCCCTGATTAAACTTCGTAGCAGGTTCCCCAAGCTCCTATTTACCATCTCTGTTTTCCCATCAGTCTACGGGTGATAAGCAGAGCTGAAACTTAACTACGTGTCCATCTTCTTCCACAAAGTGCGCTAGAAGTGTCCTGTAAACTTTACGTCCCTGTCAGAAAGAATGGACTTAGATACGCTGTGTAGCCTGACAATCTCTATGAAGAACAAGTGGGCCGCATGAGTGGCATCGCTGGTTTTTCTGCAAGGGATGAAATATGCCATTTTTTAAAACTGGTCTACTATTACCATCACTGAATCATAACCCCACTGTATCCTTGGTAGACCCAAGACGAAGTCCAAGCTAACTAAGTCCCACGGTCTACTCGGAATGGGAAATGGTGTGTAGAGTCTTGTATTTTGACTATGTCTTTTCGCCAACTGACACACTTTACATCTGGTCACAAATCTCTGCACATCCCTTCACATTCTTGGCCAATAATAAAAATGGTTGAGTTGCTCTAATGTTTTGTCTATGCCAAAATGCCTGGCTAGACCTCCACTATGATTCTCCCAAATGATATTCTCTCTCATTCAATAATCGAGAATGCATAACTGTCCCCCTTTAAACAATAACTTCTCTCGCAAGTTATAGTCCAACCATGGACTATTGTTTCTTAGCAAAGGATTTTGATAGGCTTCATAAGCCTCTTTGAAATCTGTGTCGGTCTAATACAAGCCTTTCAAATTCTGAAAGCCCAACACTTGTATCGTACTCTCCTGTAAGAGCATCTGCTCAACGCATTTGCCACCTTGTTGGCCTGCCCACTAATGTGTTTCAACATGAAGGTGAAACTCTACAAATATTCAACCCACTTAGCATGCTTGTGATTTAGCTTATGTTGTTGCATCACGTATTATAGTGCAGAATTATCCGAAAAGAAAACAAACTCATTCCCTAGTAGATAGTGTCTCCAATGCTTCAGTGCTTGGACGACAGCATAGAATTCCTTGTCGTAGGATGAATACTTCTGCATGCTCTCATTTAACTTCTCATTGAAAAATGCAACAGGTTTGTCTTCTTGACTAAGTACAGCTCCAATGGCCATACCGCTTGCATCACAACGAACCTAAAAAAGCTTTTTAAAATCTGGAAATCTCAGGATTGGTCTTTCTGTAATCTTCTTCTTGAGTAGCTGAAAACTCCTCTCTGCTACCTCGGTCCAACAAAAAGGCTGACTTGCCTTATTTATAGTGTCCAACATAGGTGCGCAGATTTCACTGAAATTCCTTACGAATTTATGACAAAAACTTGTGAGCCCACGAAAACTACGTACTTCAAACAGACTTTTTGGGGATGGCCAGTTGACAATTGCTGCGATCTTCTCTGGGTCCATCTTCAACTCGTTTTCTGCAATAAAAAATCCCAAATAAACCAGTTCTTTTTGTAGAAAAGTGCATTTTTTCAGATTTATCAACAGCTTATTCTACTGCAATTTTTCCAGCACACTTCAAACATGTCGAAATTGTTCGTCCATTGTCTTGCTAAAAATTAATATATCATCAAGGTACACTATTACAAATTTTCTAATGAACTATTTTATCATTTCATTCATTAGTCACATAAAGCTACTCGGTGCATTACTCAATCCGAATGACATTACCAGCCATTCATACAACCCTTCATTGGTCTTGAAGGTTGTCTTCCACTCATCCCCTTCCCTGATCCGAATCTGATGGTAACCACTCTTCAAATCAATCTTCGAGAAGTATGCTACCCCACTCAGGTAGTCCATCATATCATCCATCCATGGTAGTGCAAATCTGTACTTGATGGTAATCTTGTTGATGGCCCTCGAATCCGTGCACATTCGCCATTCTCCTCCTTTCTTGGAAGCGAGAACTATTGGAACTGTGCAAGGGCTCAAACTCTCCCTTATCAACCCTTTATCTAGCAATTCCTGCATTTGTTTTCTGATTTCTTTATTGTCTTTGGGGCTCATCCGATACGCTGCCTTATTCGGTAGACTTGCTCCAAGTATAAAGTCAATATGATGTAGTTTTTAACCCTGTACAGAAATTACTTGCATACGAATTCTAAATCACAGGAAAATTAAAAATGCGAGAGCATAACACATAAAACACGTATACACAAAGATTTCCCACTGGATCCCAAAACCGGGACTACCAGCTTGATTTTTCATTCCGTTCCTTTCAATGTTACAATACATATTTATACATGTCGAAGCATCCAATACCATGGACTGAAAACCATCGCGTCCAAAACCATGGACTGAAAACCATCGTGTCCAAAAAACATGTGCGAAAATCGTGCACAAAACCATAGGTGGGTCCGCCCAACCTAACATAGGGTCTAAAACCAAAATTTTCCGGGGCCCTGCCCCGGACCCCATAAAGTGGGGTTACGGGTACCCCTCAAACCCCCTATTAACTATGTGGAAAGAATATAACACAACCCAACAATCTCCCACTTGTTGTTTTCTTTCCATAGGGGGCCACATGAGAGCTTAGTCAATTTTCCAACCTTGAAATGCCCATTGTTTCTCTACACCAAGAGAACTTCTTAGAGCTCACAGATTTTGTCAATGCATCTGCAGTATTCTTCAAAGTGTCCACCTTTACCAGCAACACCTTTTTGTCTTCTATCATATCCCTCACAAAGTGATACTGAACATCAATGTGCTTTGTCTTTGAATGATAAGCAGGGTTCTTTGCCAAGAAATTGCACTTTGGCTGTCACAGTCTATCCTTATAGCTCCCTGTACTAACCCCATACTTGAACACAATCTCTGCAACCAAACTGCTTCTTGCTTGCATGAGTGGCTGCCATGTATTCTGCCTCTATAGTTGATAGTGCCACTACAGATTGTTTCTTACTCATCCAACTGACTGCACCTCCAAATAGGTTAAACACATACCCACTTGTAGATCTTCTCTGATCCAGATCTCCATCCCAGTCTGCATCAACAAAGCCACGAATATCAAACACTCTATCCAATCCTGGTCTTCCTTGG
>APFE030133966.1:757-28122 GCA_000404065.3 Pinus taeda
TCCAATGAGGCTGGAACCACTCTCAAACATCCCGAGTCATTTCATGGTAATGTTAAAAATTTAAGTAAAAGGATGAAATATTTTTCATTTTCATCCTTTTACTTTAAGAATTTAACATTACCACGAGGGAGCATCTGCTACATTTATATATTTTTTTTGCCTTCATTCGTCACCCTAACCCAAGGTGGACCCACCCCAACAAGCAAACTCACCTAAAATTTAAAAAAAAATTGAAAAAAAAAACGATTTTCTAAACGCTTTTCCGGAAGCTTTTCTGGAAGCGTCCGGAAGCATACGCTTCCTCCTCCGAAGCGCCACGCTTCCGACACCCGAAGCGTCGTATGAAGCGCGCTTCGACGCTTCGGAAGCGACGCTTCCGTACAACGCTTCCAAATTTCCAGGAAGCGTCTAAAAATGCCGAAGCGGCGCTTCCGAATTCAGAAGCACCGCTTCCGGCCAAGCTTCCTAGGCGCTTCCGTACGGGACGCACTTCGGGGCTTGGAACCGGGGGGGGGGCACTTCGTGCAACACTGCTTCCACCTCTAGATGCCAAGTCAAACCTTCCATTTTTCTCAACAAATTCATCATCTAGATATCAGCAACAAGGGAAGTACCAAGGTAGAATTTTCACATATTCCATCTGAAGAAGAAACTCTTCTTCCATTTCAAACTTCATCCCTCCACTTCATCTCTCTTCTTCTGCAAAATTTCAGACCAAAAACGCATTCATGTGTATGTCCAAATCAGCTCATATCATCTTCTATTTATACTGTCCACACAAGGGTGCGAACAGACAAGTCCAATGGGGCAGGTCGACTTGTCATGTAGTCTGAATTGGCATCCAGAGGGGATTTTGCCCCAAAATTACATAATAAAAATTCTTTTTCATTTTTCTTTTCAAGAGGTCCAAATATGACTTTGACTCTTTGACTCAACAAAACCTAGAAGCATGAAGAACATGTTTATCTAATAAATAATAATAATTCTTTTGAGCATGAAACCCATGCTTGAAAATAAATTCTCTCTCTTTCTTTTTCTTCATTTTTCTTGTTACATAAAACACATAAAGGTACAATTATGAAGACCGAAACTAGTTGCATCTTTCAACACCATCGAGCCACTATATATAATCCACGAAGCCATTGTATATAACACGATCCACAAAGCCATTGTATGTAACTATGGAGCTAATGTATATAACACGATCCATAGAGCATTTATGTGCGAGTCACAATTGTAGAATACGGGCTACTAGAATGCAATGTGAGTCGCAGAAAGATAAATGTGAGCTTCATAGTATATGAGCCACAGATTTATGAGCCATTGTGTATAGATAAGAATCTTAGGAATATTGTGAACCATCTCGTCACATTGATGCAGGTCATATATAAAACAAGCCTCAAAAATAACCATATTATCCAGCGATCCATTTGAATACTAATGTGTGCCACAGGACTGTAATTGGAATGTGGGGATAAGCAATGCCTCTGTGATATATTATGATGCCACAGAAGGCATATGTGAACACTTACGTGGGCCACAAAGATAATAAAAGAGTGTGAGCCTTAATCGACGAACAAATATTTGCCTCAGTCAATAGGTCAATGAAAGAAATTGAGCTTTTGAAGTATGTAATGGCCCACCTACAATTACAAACAAAATACGAATATTAGTATACATACAAGACATCCATATGATAGCTACGCATACATGGGCCCGCATGTATCGCACTATATATATACTGGCTAATATAGGGAAATGTCTAACTTAAGTTAATGAATTGATTATCGAAATAAATTCCTATCTCACCGGAATATAATGAGTATATCAAGTTAGATATTTGATACGTATACCACCTTATATACATATATATGATAAATCCTAAATTAAAAGAAAATTTTAATTTTAATTTACAAATTATATTTAATAATAATAAATAATAATATAATTTTAATTATAATTTTAATTTATTAAAATAATATAAATATTAAATCAAACTAAATCCTACGTAGGTTCACCTTTTTAAAGGTATGCTACGTACTCAATAAAATCTATGAAAATCAAGTCTGCATGGGGTAGCTCAAGTGGCAATGGCCGTGGAATGAAGTCTCACCGAACCGGAGATCTTGGGTTTGATTCTTGTGCTACCTCCCCCGGAAATGGGGTGAATAACGGACAAGTAAAAACTCGAAAATGAGAGGGTCCTACAGAAGCTTACAAAAAAAAAATCTATGAAAATCAAATAAGATTTGATTTCATGTAGAGTTCTACGTAGCATAAACAGAGACACGGAGATGGCAGGAATGCAGTGGTCCAGAGAAATATGAGGAGGGGATGCTACTGAAAGGGATCTGGGAGTCTTGAGGAGTGGAAGTGCAGAAAGGGGTATTTTTCCAATAGAGAATTACAAACAGAGTGAGGATCACTGAGCCTCGATTTTTCTTGATGCTTTTGGGCATGGGCGTTAGAGTACTGAAATTCTGAAGTATTCTAGAACTAGGTACCGAAGTTGTACCTAGTTTGGCAGGGAGGTTTTGGTCATTGTGATAACGGGAACAAATTGGAGCTACAACAGTTGAGGATCGACTCCAGACACGAAAAGCAAGTATGCACGAGTGAATTATATTGATAAATTCTTGTGTAAATTACAGTTGTTAAAACTTGGTAGGATTTAAAGAATTTATTTTGGTTAGATTCTTATAAAGTATGATAACGAACCAAAGAATGGGAACTACCGAACGAGCTGCCACAGGGAAATTAGAATCACAATCCAAAACCTCAAATATGATCAAACTATTTTGATGAGAAGTAAACCCTTCATATTTATAATCTTTCGAATGAAAGCTTTAGCCGACTTAAGAGATTTGGAGGGAGAACAGTTTTCATTCAAATTTGCTTCTTTAAATATTTAAATATATTTTTACAAATGCTTTTATGATTACTTTCCATAGTGCCAAATTTATCAGTAATAACTCTTTCATCCAATTTATAATTCTTCATTTTCTTTGGGGCAAGGTGGACTTTTCCTTTGGGGCAATAAGGTTTCCCTTTGGGGAAATTTATCCTAAAGCTGCTCAAATTTCAATAAAAAGCCCTGCATACAATCACAACAAAAATCAGCAGCATCGGATGGATATAATGGGTTTGACCCAACCCTTTCCAATGAAATATCATGTTTGGCATGCTTTGTTTGGAGATAACTGCACAGAGTTTATCGCAATGGTAGGAAGAGCAGTCTTATTGGTAAAGGGGTTCACTGCCATCTTGGCAACGGAACCACTAAGTACACACATATCAAAATTTTAGGCTACAAGGCATGTGTAGGATGCATCGATCCCTTAGCAAATATAGATGGGGATGTCATGTGGAAACTCGTCGTGAAGTCTAGGAATAAAAATCTTAATTCACGCTGAAGGTTTACGCAAGAAAACCCTCGTGAGCTTTGTGTGGCCATTCCAATTATAAAACTTTCACATAGTTTAACGTTAGAGAAAATTCATCAATGGATGTTGTTGAGAGTTTGTGGTTAGTCATTGGGTAGAATCCAGCCACAAAGGGGCCCTTTCCACCTAGCTATCAAATTGTTGACCCACTAGACCAAGTCATTCACACAGAGCCATGGATATAGCCAGGCCAACAGGTGCATTTTGGAATCAAACCACGAAAATAGAGTATGGGTGTGAGGTGGACCTAGATTTGAATGTGGGTTTGAATGTTGGAGGTTCGAGCCACCCCACATGAAGCCATTTGATTTTTTTCCAGCCATGTTGATTTTGTCAAAGAGGGCTAGGGAGTTAGAAAAAGGCCTAGTCTTTTTAGACTACGTCCTCCACAAATAATAATAATATGTTATTGTAAAGGGGTTAAAGCCTCCTCCTATAAAGAGAGGCAATTTCTTCATTTTATATTCATGGTTAAATCGTGAGAGCATTCTACTCCTTGGAGATTAATGAAAATATCTTTTGAGACCAAATTTTGTTGAGGGCTTACTGTGTGGAGCAAGTGTGTTTTCCGTTTTCTTGATATATGTTCAAGTATACTTTTATTCTAACTATTCTTGGTGATAAGTGAGATAATGTTAGGGCTAACAATTGTTGGAAAACATAACCAAGTTCGGTCTTCATTGATGTATTTGAGTCATCATGTAATGTACTTGTCAAAAGAATAAAGAAAATAACTTTTATTATTGTATCAATGACTTATTAAAGCATGGGTTGCATGCTTGGGTCATCATAGTCAAAGTCCCCATTGTGGATTCCTAGAATTAATATTGAGTCTATATAGTCATTGTACATTTAAAGAGACTCTTCTTGGGCTTTTGAATCATGTAAAAAGGTTTAGTATTGCGTCAAATATAATTTATGTAACCTCCACACCAAGTCGGCCTAAGGACACCAATTCGACCTCACTTAAAGCCTATAAATAGAAGGAAGTTGAATTCATTTGGAGCATCTCATCTCAAGTTAGTTCGATATCTCTAAGGAAGCTGGAGAAGTGTGAAGTAAGAAGAAGAAGCCTAAAGGAAATGCGAGTGGGGTCAAGTCTAAGGAAAAGAAGAAAATCGAAATTTTGAAGCCTCTCTCTCCGTTTCGTGCCCTAGTTTGGGAGATCGAAGTCTTCCAAGTTTTGTTGTTGCCTGATGTCGAAAGTTGCTGCATAGTCGAAGTTGTTAGAAGGAATTGTTGTTGGAAAAGGGGTCGAAGATTTGGATGGCTGACTTAGTGTGGAGGGAAGGTCCAGTCTTTGTGTCTTTTGTTTTTTGATCTTCATACACACTTAATATGGTAATTGCTTGATGAAATATAAGATAATAAATAAGTAAACGAAGCCAACATAACTCACAGGTAATTATCAAGAAAAAGGATTCAAACCCTAATCTACTTGTATTGATTTCTCAACATGATTTCAGAGCTAAGGTCAGGAAGAGTTGAAGATCACTTTGATGGCATGGATTCTACCCCTTTCATGAAATACATAAGAATGGGTATCAACATTGTTGGAAGCTGGATCAAGAAGGTCATCCACTACTTATTCAACAAGGTCAAAAGTCAAGGATTCTTGGCTGCTCTTACAAGTTCTCTTAGTGATGACAATGCATGGATCATTGATAGTGGAGCATCAAGACACATGACAGAAGAAAGTAAACAACTTCATAGACTATCAAAGGAGCCATCCTCTCACGCAGTGGAATTGGGTGACAACAAAAGCTATGTTATTAGAGGCCTAGGATCAACATTGTTGAAGCTGGAAAATGGATCAAAGCTACACCTCAACAACATTCTATATATTCCAAGTTTAAAAAAGAATTTGCTTTCTATTTCTTGTTTAGAAGATAAAGGGGAAAGAGTTGCTTTCGTTGATGGAAAAGTATTGGTTTGGGGAAAAGACTCTAGCATTGATAAAGCTAGGGTTATTGGAGTTTGTGAAGGAAGCCTTTATGGAGTTATTACACCACCTCCTCAAGCTTTGGTTCACATGGAAATCAATCCCATTGAGCTATGGCATAGGAGATATGATCATCTACATTATAAGGCCATCCCTAATCTTAGTAAATTGGTTCATGGCATCCCCAATATGAAGTTAGATCATGAAGGTGTGTGCAAGGGATGCTCTTTGGGAAAGCATACAAGAAAGCCATTTCCAAATAGTGAAACTAGGTCTAAAGAGATTTTAGACCTCATTCATTCTTATGTGTGTGGGCCCATGTCTGACAAATCACTTGGAGGTCATCTCTACTAGGTAACATTCATTGATGACCATTCTAGAAAGACATGGCTCTACCTTCTCAAATCAAAAGATTAAGTGTTTGAAAAGTTCAAGGAGTTTAGGCCTGAAGTGGAAACCCTAACCGAAAGAAAGATAAAAATTCTAAGGTCCAACAATAGTGGAGAATACATTTCTAAGGAATTGATTACATTTTGTAAGGAAGCAGGAATTAAGAGGGAGCTCATTGTTCCCTATTATCCTAAACAAAATAGAGTGGACGAAAGGAAGAATACGTGAATTGAATAAGGCATTCGAACAATGCTCCTTGATCAAGACCTACCAAAATTCTTATGGGGAGAAGCAACAATGGCAGCCGTCTACATTCAAAATAGAAGTCCTCATAGAAGTCATAATAATACAACACCCGAAGAAGTATTCACAGGAAAGAAGTCGAGTGTGGATCACCTTTGAATCCTTGGAAGTCCAACATATATCCATGTTCCAAAAGACAAGCAAAGAAGTTGGATTCTACAAGTATCAAGGGAATATTCATTGGATATAATCTCTCTTCAAAAGCATAAAGAATCTACATTAAGGAAAGGAGACATATCGAAGTAAGCAGGGATGGAATATTCAATGAAAATCAAGCCTACAAGAAATCAAAGGATATTCCTATTAACTCTCATGACAAAGAAGTTCCAATATTTGAAGAAGGAGAAGATCATCATGAAAACCCTACAACAAATCAAGAAGAAAAGAAGGACCAAGTGAGCCTATTCAATCTGTGGTTATCCCAACAACTAGGAAAAGGCCAAATTGGTTAAAAGCAACATTAGGAGATGTTGAAAGACATGAAGCTGCGAAAGGAACCTTCAAGGAAAGTAAGAGACCAAAAAGATACTTTGGTTACGCTGCATATATGACAAAGTTGATTGAACTTGAACCATCTACATACAAGGGAACTACTCATCAAGAAGTTTGGAAGAAAGCGATGTAGGAAGAATATCAATCCATTATGAAAAATGGGGTTTGGGAAATCGTTACTAAACCTAATGACAAATCGGTTGTCACCTCCAAATGGATCTATAAGATCAAACATGGTGTCGATGGAAGTATAGACAAGTATAAAGCTAGATTCATTGCAAGGGGTTTCTCTCAAAAGGAAGGCAATGATTATGAAGAAACCTTTGCATCCACAGCAAGATACACTACCATTAGATCTCTGGTTTCATTGGCGGCTACGATGGGTTGGAATATTCATCAAATGGATGTGACGACCACATTTCTGAATGGGAACATTGATGAGGAAGTGTATATCGACAACCCAAAGGATTTGAAGTTAATAGCAGGCACTCTCATGTTTGCAAACTTAAGAAGGCCCAATATGGTTTGAAGCAAGCACCTAGGGCATGGTATGCAAGGATGGATGCATATCTGCTTAGAATTGGGTTCGTAAAGAGTTCTGTTGATCCGAATCTTTACATCAAAGTCATGAATAATGAGCCCGTCATTATTCTACTATATGTGGATGATATATTCATTACAGGTGTGAAGCGAAGAATTCAAGAATGCAAGAAGATGTTGGCAGTTGAATTTGAAATGGAGGATCTAGGACTGATGCACTGTTACCTATGTCTAGAAGTATGGCAGAAACTTGGGGAGATATACTTGGGGCAAGGAAAGTACATTATCAAGTTGTTGCAGAAATTTGGGATGATGGATTCCAAGCCGATGACTACTCTTATGATCACCAATCTCAAGAAGTTGAGGGGATCTGACTCAAGTCTCGTGGATCCTACCTCCAATCGTTAATTGGTGGGCTCCCTAATGTATCTTGTAAATACTAGGCCCGATATATGTTTTGCAGTAAACATTCTTCGTCAGTTTCAATTGGAGCCTCGTCATGATCACTAGATAGTTGCCAAACACATATTAAGGTATCTCCGTGGCACTATACATCAATGCCTAAAGTACGATAGTAAGGAAGTTAAGTTGATTGGTTATACAGATTCTAATTGGGGTGGCAGTGAGACCGATGGAAGGAGCACTACCAGGGGATGTTTTAGTCTAGGAGCTGCTATGATTTCATGGTTGAGTAGGAAGCAAGATCTCATTGCTTTAAGTAGTGCTGAGGCAAAATATGTGGCTGCATGTGAAGTAGGAAAGGAGGTTGTTTGGTTAAGGAAGCTTCTGATAGATTTGTTCAAGAAGTCTCTGGGTCCTACTATGATTAATTGTGACAATCAAAGTTGTATCAAGATGACTGGAGATTCTGTGTTTCATGCTAGAATGAAGCATATCAACAATAAGTTCCACTTTATTAGGAACCTGGTGCAGGATGGGATTATGAAGTTGGAGTATATCTCGACAGATGTATAGGTATCAGACATACTAACAAAGGCTCTTCCTAACAAGAAAGTTTGAGTATTTGAGAAACATGCTTGGTTTTGTAAATATTGTTGATTGTATTGATGATAAAATATTGGAAGAGATTTGTTGAGGCTTTGCGAGTGAAGCATTGCATGGGAGGACATCAAGCCAACACTTTGTGTTGATGTCTAAGTCCCAAAGTAGGGAGGGTGGCGTGGGTCGTAGAGCTCTAATCATGGATTCGCACATAAGTCCCTGGGTTGGTGGTTAGCAAGTAAGCCTGATGGTACCTAGAGACGCTGAAATCTTGACTCCACCTTATTCCCACTTGGATAGATTTCTTGGTCAGGAATCTAGTCCATGGCATTACGGTGCCCAAACTGTTGAGAGACCAATGGGCAGATTGTCCTGGGTAGGAATCTAGTCCATGGCATTGTGGTGCCTAAACTCTTCATTGTTCATATAGTTTGAGATCTTCCATTGTATTTGTATATTATGAATACCTCCCTAGTTAAGATGTAACTAGGTTCGGTCTTCATTAATCTATTTGAGTCATCATGTAATGTACTTGTCAAAAGAATGAAGAAAAGAATTTTTATTATTGTATCAATGACTTATTAAAGCATGGGTTTCATGCTTGGGTCATCATTATATTAGTCAAAGTCCCCATTGTAGACTCCTAGAATTAATATTGAGTCTATGGAGTCATTGTACATTTAAAGAGACCCTCCTTGGGCTTTTGAATCATGTAAAAAGGTTTAGTATTGAGTCAAATATAATTTATGTAACCTCCACACCAAGTCGGCCTAAGGACACCAATTCGACTTCACTTGAAGCCTATAAATAGAAGGAAGTCGAATTCTTTTGGAGCATCTCATCTCAAGCTAGTTCGATATCTCTAAGGAAGTTGGAGAAGTGCGAAGCAAGAAGAAGAAGCCTAAAGGAAGTGTGAGTCAGGTCAAATCTAACGAGAAGAAGAAAATCAAAATTTTGGAGCCTCTCTCTCTGTGTTTCATGCCCTAGTTTGGGAGATCAAAGTCTTCCAATTTTTGTTGTTGCCTGATGCCGGAAGCTGCTACATAGTCGAAGTTGCTGGAAGGAAGTGTTGCTGGAAAAGGGGTCGAAGATCTGGAAGGTTAACTTGGTGTGGAGGGAAGGTCTGGTCTTTGTCTAGATTGAAGAGTCTCAAAGAATACTATTGAAGGAAGAGAATTTTGAGTGGCTTTTCCCCTCGAGGGGGGTTTTTCCCTAGCATAGTGCCTAGATCTTGTGTCTTTTGTTTTGTGATCTTCAGACAAACTTAATATGGCAATTGCATGATAAAAGATACGATAATAAAGAAGTAAACGAAGCCAACAACTCACAGGTAATTATCATGAAAGAGGAATCAAACCCTAATCTACTTGTATTGATTTCTCAATGACAATTTTTTCTATTGAGGAGTTATTATGCTACAAGGAAGGAACCAACAAGGGGAGCACCTCGCTTGATTTCCTTTGCTCGTAGAGGGGTCAATCCACGCAACCAGACCATCTCTAAATGGGAACTCTGAATTGTGTAGGGTTTTGTATTCTACCGCACACATGAGTTGAAGGTTGGAGATGCCACTCTAAGGGAGGCCACTCCTATGCAAGTTAGAAAGCCACCAAGAAGGTTAAGTCAATAGTGGGGATGATTTTTGTCCAAAGAATAAACTTGTTCCCTTGAATTTAGTCGATGATATTGACTTAAGAGTATCTCATCTTGCCACTCAATTCATCTTGACTCCATCACCCTTGAAGGATATTGGCACTAGTCTACAAGTGTAATGACCCATTTCGATTTATAGGCAAAAGGGTATTAGCAAGTATACGATCTATGCGTATGATAGCTACATATGCATACATCACATGCCTTGCAGTAGTATACTTATTAAAGAAATATGAAAGATGTTCAAGTACCTAAATTTTTTAAGAATGGATTTGACACTCTCAAAAGATACATATTAAATATTTTGTAATTATAAGGTTATTAAATAAAATTAACACTTTCAATCCCCTTACTGTAAATATGTGTAAATATTCATTTTTTCAAAAATTAATAATCGTTTTTAAATATTCATTTTAAATATTAAATATTCATTGTTAAAATATCAAACACTTAATATAATTATATGTGCTATGGATACCTTCCCTAGATTAGCTGCCCTGGCTACATCTCATTTCAAGAACATTTACAAGGCCCCTCAAAATGCTACTCTAGCAGAAGTCATGCGAACAGCTCAGTTGTTTCCTAGGTTCGTCAACCAGGAGGATGCATTGGAATTGACAAAGGAAGTCACTTTGGGAGAGCTGGAAGCCACCCTAAAATGGTTCAAACGAGACAAATGCCCAGGCCCGGATGGATGGAATGTGGAATTCTATCTGGCTTTTTTGAAACTCTTGGAGGGGACCTCTTAAAAGTCATAGAGGAGTGTAGATGCAATGGAAAGATGTATGAGGCCTACAACTCAACCTTCATTGCTCTCATCCCTAAATCTGACAATCCCACCTCCTTCAATGACTTTCGGCCCATTTCCTTGTGCAACTGTACATACAAAATCATATCCAAGATCATAGCCAACCGCCTCCGGCCGATCCTATCTAACCGCATCTCAGCTGAACAATTCGCTTTCCTGCAAAACAGACAAATCCATGAGGCTGTTAGAACTACACAAGAAATCCTACACTCCATTCAGACAAAGAAACTAAAAGGTATGGACCTAAAAGTAGATCTCTCGAAAGCTTTTAACAGAGTTAATTGGCTCTATATTAGAATGCTTCTAACTCATTTAGGATTTCCATACGAGTTCATAAGATGGATTATGTGTTGTATTACTAATGTATCATTCAGTGTCCTTGTAAATGGGTCGGCATCACCTTTCTTTCACTCTAAGAGAGGTCTCAGGCAGGGATGCCCACTGTCCATGTTACTATTCTTACTCATCATGGAAGGTCTTAGCAAAATCTTAAAGGAGGAACATTGTCGGGGAAGGCTAAGAGGTATCAAGATCGCATATGGGTGCACATTGACGCATTTACTCTTTGTAGACGATGTTCTGCTCTTAATGGGAGTATTGGTGATTTGACCTCACTACAAAACACTTTCTCTATTTTCCTATTGGCCACAGGCATGATGGTGAATAATGCAAAGTCCACAATAACGGCTATTGGATGCTCCCCATACGAGATACACTATGCCCTGAGTAGATTCCCTTATACCCTAATGCAACTAGAAGAGGGTCTCAAATACTTGGGCTATAGATTAAAGCCTCATGGATATAAGATCGCAGACTGGATTTGGCTCATCACCAAGATGGAAAAACGACTTAACATTTGGTACCACAAATATTTATCGAGAGCAGGCAAGCTGATCCTCATCAAAGCAGTTTTGGAAGCCACACCAATGTACTAGATGTCGCTACCCTAGATACCAAGGGGTATCCTTTCTAGAATACAAAACCCTTGTTGCAGATTCTTGTGGAAAGGGAAGTAGCCGAGGAAAATATTTGCTTGGGCCAAATGGGAATCCCTAGCTCTCCAAAGTGATTGGGAGGTTGGGGAATCAAAGCCTAGGAATTTTCACTACAGCCTTGGCGGCCAAATTAGGATGGCAGCTAATCACATCACACAGCTTGTGGACGACGGTGGCCATCTCTAAATACATTGCTTCTCAAAGTCTCATGGAATGGCTATGTCAACCATAGTGGAATTATGTTGGCATATCAATCATATGGAAAGCAGTTCTGCAATCAATGTCTCTTATTCGAGACGGCCTCACATGGAGAATACATTCAGGAGCATCGGTCAGACTAGGAATAGACCCCTGGATCAGGTGTCGAAATGCTCACAGGCTCCCTGAGGAGTTAAGAACCCATCTCTCTGCCAGGGGGATCACTCATATCAGTCATAGCGGACAGAGAACATTCAACATTTGCACAACAAGCCTGGAAATCTGGGAGGGCACTGCAAATCCCTCATCTATGGCAACAACATTGGAAGGAATACACGGAGGCTCTTACCGAATCACATATCAGAATACTGGAAGGAAAGGATGAGTTAATATGGACACCAGCAAAGCACGGGAAATACTCACCAAAGGAAGGCTATATAGTACTAATGGACTTTAAAAAACCACCAATATGTGAAACTTGTTGGAGCAGCATATGGAAGTTAAAAGCACCACCCAGAACGAGGCTCCTCATGTGGACTATTCTGATGAACAAGATCCCCACAGGAGATAACTTAAGCAAAAGGTCCTTCCATGGACCCTTCTGGTGCGGTCTATGTAAAGTTGATAATGAAATTGTGGATCACCTCTTCCTCATGTGCCGGCTATAAAAGATCTATGGAGTTCTATACACTCACATCTACCCTCTCCCCCTCAATGGCAGGGCATGTCCGTTCATGAGGCCTGGGAAGCATGGTGGTTTGTTGCCTCCTCGATGAAAGCCAGAAATATCCCTATTCTCACATGTTGGGGGGCTATCTAGATTGCCCAAAATCGATACATTTTTCATAACTCTCCCCCCTACTGGTCAACTATCACAGCCCGCATCCTATCTGATTACCAAATCATTCCCGAGGATGAATCTAGCTCTACTCCCAGACATATTATCCCTGAAATCATAAATCATTCACATTCCTGGGCTTATTTTGACGGCTCAGCAGAAGACATTGGTTGTGGGGGTGGTGCCATACTACACCTTTCGGAATCTCATTCTTTCAAAATACAAATGGGACTGGGCAGAGGCACAAACAATTTTGTTGAGCTTATCACAGCCGAATATACCATACAATTTGCACTCGAAAAGCATTGCAGAAACTTACAACTATATGGGGACTCAAAAATTGTATGCAATTGGATAAACAAAACTGCAAATTGCAATGCATATTCTCTGAGACATATTATGGAAGAAGTACATAGACTCATCAATATATTTGACACTTTTGTTTGTCACCATATATGCAGAGAGTGAAACACAGCTACCGATCTCCTATCCAAGGAAGCAGTGCACAGGCCCATAGGGACATGGAGGATACTGAAGCAGAGGGATGGAACCTTCCATCAGCACTACCATAGACCTTATATAGACATAACAGATTAACTAGCTCTGAAGGAGCTTGAAAATACTTTTTGGTTATATAATTTTATATATGCATAATGATACTAGACTTATATATGACAATTTAATACTCTTTGCGTAGAGTAAACTTTTATCTTGTTTTGAAACTTCAGTGACAGTACAGTGTCTCCTTGCGAGGAGTACACCATTTGTTGACTACACAAACCTGATGGGCTTTATGCCTCACATACAGCATATGCTTTTGCATCTACAAAATGTAATTTTCTTTGCTTAATGAAAATTACGACTTTTCCAAAGGGAAAAAAAATTATATGTGTTATGGATAATTGTTCATTTATTTTAATACTATAAAATAAAGTTATGTATTAAATTACATTTTAAATATTACAAAGAATGAAAATTAAACTTATCCACCTTTATATATTAAAGTATCTCTCCCTAAGATAACACGTACAATAGATGACTAAGGCAAAGAATCGAATGAAGGCAATGGAAGAAGGCGGCGACCGCCTGAGGATAAGTATTAATCCAAGCAATTTGAGACCAAGTGGAGGGGGGAGTTTTTTTGGTGAAGACAAAGAGGAAGAATTACAGAGAAGGTAAATTACATGTTACTGATAGAAAGAAGTCTGAGATCAATTGTTCTTGAGATTTTGGGCACGGGGGCTAGAGCACCTCAAATTTGAAGTACTTTGGAGTTGGGTGCTGAAGTGGTGCTCAAGTTGGCTTGGAGGTTTTGGTCGTTCTGGTAACGGGAGCAGGAGTGAGAGCGGGAGGATATCAAAAGCATCTTCAACCACAGAAACCCCAAGTAGGTACTCAGCATCAAATTGATAAATTCATAAATTTTTATACTTTGTTTTTACACTTTAAATTTTAAGGCTTTACATCAAATCCCTCCATCACCTTCTTCTTTCCTTTATAAAAAACCCAAAATCTAAACAATGTATCACTAAGGCTACATTTGGCATCACCTTGTGCTCCTCTTGACCAAGCCCTAGTGATCTGTATGGGAGCCCCTCTCGGAGCCGGAGGAGAGCTGACCCAAAGAGGCAAGGTAGGTTGTTGAAGTGACAATGGGTGACCTACCCAAGTGCCACTATGACTGTGTGGCGTGGGTTGGAGCTTTTACCATTTTAACACACAACTCGTTGTAACAACACCTTCCCTAGATGTCATTCAATCCCTTCCAATATTAAGTGATAACAATTAACAACATCTAAGTCACTTAATGTGCTATGATACATGACCAAGCCTATATTATAATGTTAGGTTAGAGGTTAGGTCTACACCACCTCAGGCTCTAGTGATGTACTTGTTGCAGCATATCTTTCATCTAAGCAACATTTATTATCATCTCCACCTTTGTGGTTATGTTGTGTTCCACACCCATCTGAAAATCGTCCAGCTTGTACACCTTTTATTGGACATCTATTGTATTCTGTTATTCTAAGTAATATGATATCAATCATTTATGCGGTTTTAAATCCCACAGAATCTCGATTTATATGCCTGACGTAGGATAAACTGCTTCTGTCATGACTCATAACGTCTTTATCAAGTTTGCAGCTGTCCCTTAATTTTCTCCTGGGATCCAGATCAGATATAAATTTTTAGAACAAAAATTCACTCCTTCAAGCCTTAGGGTGGCTTCTACATTGGTGGAGATTTTAAGAAGTCTGTGGGTATTCAAGAAAGACAACAACAAGACTCATCTGGATACCAATAAAAATAGCAAATTCAAAACATCATGTGCTATGTATATTGATTATGTGAATTCCTCAAATGCAACAGTAACCTAGCAACATATGGGAATATTAATGTTTTGGAAAAGGATATCCATGTGACCTCTTCTTCACCAAGCAAATTATACATAATGGCAGCTGGGACTTTCATAGATGTATCACCAAGCGGAAGTCCAAGAACAGCTCGCAAATGCTGCTCAAATTGTGAGACATAACATGCTTCAATTGTATGATGACCACTGTTGTGGGGTCTTGGAGCCACTTCGTTAAGTAAAATCTGCATGGCATTGACAATCTCCCAATAAGTTCAGGCTCATGCTGAAAATCCATGAAATTCATAGCATGTCACATGTCTTATCAATATCATATGCATGCACTAATGGAAAAGAATGCCATAACTATCAATTTTAAATATTTGCATCAAGAGAATCGTACAAGTTCATCAACCCTGCAAGGTGCCTTTGAGTATAGTTACCAAATACCTGACCTTCTCCAGTCAAAAAGAGTTCAACAGCAAAGACTCCAGCCCCTTTCAGTGAGCTAACAGCTTTTTCAGCAACACGAACAGCATCCTTTATTATTTCTGTTGACACGTCAGCTGGTGCCTCCACCATATGGCAAATGCTATCCCTGATATATCAAATTAACAATGAACAATAGCAATGCCAAATCTAGTTCAACAGAGTTGATAGCCATTAAAACTATTTAAATATTTTCCCTTTCTTCCTATAAATCATCAAGTTGGAACCTCAAATATGAATTCATTTACATCACTCAAACTCTGAAAACAAAAGGAAATGGATTTGTTCATAACTTTTGACCTTGGACAAGAATAGCTGATTTACTCCTTGGGGTTCTAATTCTCCCTCCCTTCTTTGTAAGAGATTTTATATTTTGTTGTCTTATACACATGTGAAACCATAATCTTTATGGTTTCTCACTTACGTGGTTTTAATTTTTCTGGTTTATATTCAAGCAAAATGGCTAGGCAAGTAATAAATGGTAAATAGCATAATCCACATTTAATTTTTCAACATCTACTTCTGATTCTACATGCCCGACTATATTTTCAAATTTAAATATTTTATGCAATGATTCTACATGGCCTATCTAATCCTCCTATTGAAGGCTGGGCGTCCACCCATTAAAAGCAAGTCTATCATTAGGTGCCTAATCTAAAATCACAAGAAAATTAACATGAAGGATAAGAGTCTTTCTAGCATTGCTTTGAATCCCAATAATTGTCATCTGAGACATAAGAGAGGGTGTCATAAAGATGTTGATTCTTTGTTATATTATTGGAGAAGGGAGAGCCAACTCTACAAAACATTGATACCATTAAAAGCACTCTCACAACTAAACTTAAAGAAAATTTGTGGAAAAACAGAGAAATAGATATAAGACAAGTTTATTAATGTTCAACAAATGACAAAACTACGCCATCACGACTATTTAGTGTAAAAGTGGCAATACAAAATATGGAGTGCAAAAGTGGCAATACAAAATATGGAGTGCGAAACACAAACCTATCAAAGAAAAACTCTAAGCTAATCTATTAGATCTAAGCATAACTAACTCTCTATCAAAGAGAGATACAATGTTTTGGGACAAAGTACAAGGGGAAGAGGCTAGGGGCTCCAAACATCCATCATTAGACAAAGGATAGGGAGGACCTTGTCTGAAGTCGAATGCACAACTTTCCTACTATCCAAGGCTGAAGGGAACAAGCTCTATTTAAAAGATTGGTTGGAAGACATGGATTAGGCTCAAGGCTATCTCTGTGTCCAAAAGAGGTGACCCACTGTCAAGAACCGGTGGAGGGACATTGCCCACTGGTGAGGTGTAAAAGTATCTCAAAACCTCATATGACAACTTGACATGGGCCTTCCTACCAATGGTTTTGTTGTTCCCTAAGGTATAAGAAATATGAGGGCTAAAATTGTGCTACTTTGCCTACCTCCTCGTGCCCCTACCCACTGCTCGCACCGACAAGAAAGATGTAATCATCTAAGTAGAGTTTGCCTAGTGGGGGGCTAAACAATGTGAAATCTAAACCTAGGTTCCACTCCCAAGTATAACACCAAGCATTGCTGGTCTAGATACCTAAAAAAGAAAAATTGAAAGTACTATAAAGAGATCATTACCCTCAATTTAGAACATCAAAAGTATATTTTTACCATAGCTAGCTTAAAGAAGATAATTAACATTGTTAGTATAAAAAAGAACTCTTATGACATTCATAATCAAATTGGGCACTGCACAAAACCTAAAACATGACGGGAAGAAAGAATAAATAACCATTCTGATACTAAGAAATTGGAGGATTAAAAGCACTTTCTCTTAGATGTCTTGTCTATGCACACATTAGGTCTCAATTTAAAAAAAAAATTGCAATAATAAAATCTTCATAACTTGTTAACTCATGAAAACCAAAGAGATCCAGAAAAGTTTATATGATGAACAAAGTTCGTTCACAAATAAAATATCCAAAATGTCTAGAATATAAAGAAATCCATGTCGACTATAATTCTATAAATGCATATAAGAAATTGATTGTAGAAAATATGATGATTGATTGTACAATGATGAGCCCCATATAAATATTAGGAAGCCCTTTCGTTTAAAGGTCTTATCCCTAAGTTGAGACATGTCCTTTATGTTGAAATTCCAATGCAAAGGGGAATTTCTTAACATTATAAATACTTGTGAAGTTATTTAATGATCTTCTTTTGTTTTTCCTTTATTATTCATCAAGCAATTTCCATTCAAAAACAAGAAAATAGAAATCATAGTGCACAAGAGACAAGAAATGCCAGAGATTAGGCCATAGGCTAGGGCAAAACCCACAAGGGGAAAACCCGTCAATCCCTTCTTATAGCTTCTTCATCAACAAGAGAAATCCAAGTCAAACAAACCATTGATCCAAGTGCCAAGCCAACCCTCCAACCTCTGCTATGTTCTGTCCATAAGATAGTCAATCAGTCTACTGCATGTTTGTTCTTAGATGCCACATCACACAGAAGAAGGTAGCTCACATTTCACAAAAAAATGATCTTTTCTTGTAGCTCATATCACAAAGAGAAAGGTGTCTTCCTGCAGTTTGCATCACACAGAGAAAGGTGTCTCAGACAGAGTGAATCACACAGAGAAAATATGCTTCAGACAGCTCACATCACACAGGGAATGTATTTCTGGAAACTAGCATCACCAAAATATAATGTACTTCTGAAAATCACATTAGCCCAGAGAATTGTGCTAAAGGAACTCACACCATTCATAGAGTGACATGTCATAGGATCTTCGCATTACAAAGAGAGATGTATCACAGAAAACTTCCATCACAGAGAGCCTTTAGATACTTGTATATTGCAAGACAATTTTTAGCCTTGAAATCTTTGTTGATGTGTCTCAAAAACTCAGTCATGTATGCCTCAGGAATCCATGCCACAGACTCAAACTGTTTTGCCTCAGAGGATCACCGAATAGTTTCCAAAATGATGGAGGATAGGTGCCAATACATAGTTGTTTCCACATGCCAAAAGACGCGACTCTTGAGCAAGTTGACTTGTCATCCTAGGCTTGGTGTTGATTTTGGGTAGCATCAGATGTGCTCTATGCATCAAATTTTGCAGGGAGGCTTGGGCACATGTATTCCAAAGAACCTAGAAAGCGTTTTGGGAAATTTCACACAGAGACGATTTTATTAAAATAATTAATATTTTTTAATGGGACCCTAAGTCTGAACTTAGGAAATTAAAAATATTAATGGGTATTAAATTTTAATCTAATTGTGGGTGTAACTTCTAGAAGAAGATGGAGATCAAACCAAAATTATTTGAGCCTTTGATTAGGAGTTAATCTAGGTCGTTGGTTGTCCAACAGAAAGATATAAGAAGGGGCTTGAGGGTCATTTGAAAAAGACACCAACAGATCAAGAGATCGAATTTTTGAAGTGAGAAGTTCTCAGGAAGAAGTTCTCATCGAGGAGATTTCTTGCAGTTGAGGGGCAAGCATGGCATCCGGAGAGAGAGAGATTTTCTCAGCCAAAGAATCATCAACAGAGAGAGGCAGAGAGTGATCCAGTAGCCCAGACGCATGCCCACAAAGGGCCACGCAGAGGCAGCACAAAGGGTGAGAGGGAGTCCAAGATTTTGCTGAGGAGAATCAGTTTTAGAAGCCGAGAATCAGGGTGTGAGACCAAGAGGCTGAGAGCAAAGACTCAGGGCAGCAAATCGATCAACAAAATAGGTGACGCAGAGCCTAGAGAGGTTAACACAGAGACTGCGTAAGGACTGCGCAGAGCAACATAAGGCCTACCATAGGCACTTCATTCAGTATTCAAATCAACCGGGATTTTCTCAGTGATTGTGTGAGGTAATCTCACAAATCTTTCTACCACTATTTCTCTTTCTGTAACTAAATACCCTGAGAGGTATTCAGAGATGTATTCAGAATTTGCTACTGCTTAATAATAATAAACCCTCAGATTTGCTGCACCCGTTTTCCCACATTGGGTTCTTCCGGGGACTTTTGTCCAAAAATAACGGTGCCTATTGTGTTGAATTTTCTTTCTTGCTCAGTGTCTTGTTTCCGCATAATATTTAATTAAGTGAACGTTGCAACGTATGTATTACGATGTTTGCGGTAGGAAACTGCAAGCAATTTGTTTAAAGGAATTTAACAAATAGGAGAAATATCATCAGTTGTTGCAAGAGGGATTCCTGTTGTGGAATTTTCACATGGTACCAAAGCTGCAAGTGAATCAAGAAGAGCAAAGTCGGTAGATCCAGCGCTGAGCGAAAGAAGGGAGTTCGAAAAAGCTGCAGGGGGCAGCAGTTCGAAACCCCAGAGGGTTTGCGTTCTCCAAGCCAGGAGGGTAGATTTTCGAGGCAGTCTCTCTCCGACTGAGTCGACGGAGAGGACTTCTAGTTCGAATTTTTGTAGGAGCAAAGGGAGCAGCGTTGAAGCCTCAATGTGAGGAGAGTTGGTGGGGCGTAGATTTTTCTGCAGGTAGTTTGTTGGGCAGAAGATCATCAGAAGAAAGAGGAGAAGCACAGTCAAGGGAATTTCTTCCTCAAAGAATTCCTAGGCAAGGAATTTGAATTCTCTAGAGTTGAGCAACAAAAGATAGCAATAATTTTACTAGCTCCAGTAGGGAATGCATAAGCTAGCCCAGTAGCAGCAGAAAGGAGAGAGGGGACTTTCGACATTTTTGGCAGATATGGCTACCAATGGCTTGAGGGATCAGGACAGGTTGGACGGAGCATCCAACTACATCATCTAGAAGGCTATAATGTCATTCCTTCTAGATGAGCATGCCCTCAAGACATATGTCGACATCGTGGTGGTTGTCACTGCAAATGCAGATCCATTGAAGAAGTACCGATATGAAATGGTGAAGGCCAAGAAGATCCTGGATGGAGTCAAGGATCACGTGGTGTGTCACGTTGCTAGCAGAGGGACTGCTAAGGAGATGTGGGATGCCTTGGCCACGTTATATCAAGGTTCTTCCGAGCAGTCGAAGATGTACTTAGAGTAAAAGCTGAGATCTACTCGGATGTAGAAGGGAGAGCATGTGGATCCATTCCTCACTTATTTGAAGGAAACCCATGATGAGTTGTCTATTGCAGGGCATACACCTAAAGATTTAGAGTTATAGATTGGCCCTCAATTCTATCTCAGATGAATGGCAAGTCGTTGTCCAGTGTATCCTGGGTAGAGCAAACTTGCCTAATTGGGATGAGATGTGGGCAGCTCTAAAACAACAGGAGCTGAGGAGACTTAGTCAAGGTCAAACTTGACAGAAGCAACAGCAGCAGTGAGTCGAAGCCCAAGAAGGAAGAGGATAATGCAACGCTTGCATTGAAGGGACAGCAGGAGCAGCAAAGACATAAGAAGGATGTCTCAAAGATCAAGTGTTTCAGGTGTGGTGAGATGGGTCACTACACTACTTAGTGTCCTCTCAAGAAGGACAACGATGAGAAACACGATCCGAAGGTTGCACCCGCGAAGATCGAAGAGGAGTTCGCCATGACAACCGAGATACCTCCAGGAGGGAGGTGGGCTGATTTGGAGCTATAGTTCGAAAGAGCTACAAATTGGCAAGGTCCTTGAGGAGTCCACCTCTCAGATCAATACCTTGCTACGGGAGCACAGATCAGGAGTAGCAGGATGGACTAGTGTCGAATGGTGCCAAGGAGTTTCGGGGAGACAGTTACAATGGCTAGGAGCGCTAGAGTCTGAGCAGGGCAGAGCCGAGTTGGCAGCAATGCAGATGGCACAGACCAGAGGTCAGCAGTAGTGCAGTATATTTAGAGGGTCAATGCGGAGACTAGCAGCAATCAGACTTCAGCGCTCACGTGGTGTCATATTGAACACAATTAGTTCAGTAATTTTGGATGTTTTTTCGTTGTTGATGGAGTAGCAGCAACAGTTTGTAGTGCAGTCGCAGTTGGCAGTGGCAGTTCTAGCAGCAGCACAAATGCAGCACTTGAGAAGGAGTTGTAGTATGGATCAGTGTTGACAGCGGTAGTGTCAGCAACAGTACAGCCGCAACAACAGTGTAGTAGTTGGTGGAAAACATGTTAGACATCAGTAGCGCAGAGGATGATGCTTAGAGTCAGAGCAGTATGCAGCAGCAGTATATTGCTGGAGCACATTCCTCACTAAGAGGGAGTACTGATTTGGGGTAGCATCGGATGTGCTCTAGGCCTCAAATTTTGCAGGGAGGCTTGGGCACATGTATTCCAAAGAACCTAGAAAGCGTTTTGGGAAATCCCACCTAGACACGATTTTATTAAAATAATTAATATTTTTTAATGGGACCATAAGTCTAAACTTAGGAAATTAAAAATATTAATGGGTTTTAATCTAATTATGGGTGTAACTTCTAGAAGAAGACGGAGATCATGCCAAAATGATCAGAGCCTTTGATTAGAAGTTAATCTAGGTCAATGGTTGTCCAACAGAAAGATATAAGAAGGGACTTGAGGGTCATTTGGAAAAGAAACCAAGAGATCAAGAAATCGAATTTCTAAAGTGAGAAGTTCTCACGGGGAACTTATGATTGAGGAGATTTCTTACAGTTGAGGGGCAGGGATAGCATCCGGAGAGAGAGATTTCCTCAGTCGGAGAATCATCAGCAGAGAGAGGCAGAGAGTGATCTAGTAGCCCAAACACAGAGGTTGACACAGGGCCACGAAGGGCCATGCAGAGGCAGCGCAGAGGGTGAGAGAGAGTCTGAGATTTTGCTAAGGAGAGTCAGTTTCAAAAGCTGGGAGGCGGGGTGTGAAACCGGGAGGCTGAGAGCAGAGACTCTGAGCAACAAATCGATTAGCAGACTAGGTGACGCGAAGCCTAGAGAGGTTGACCCAGAGACTGCATAAGGACTGCGCAAAGCAGCGTAGGGCCTGCCCAAGGCACTTCATTCAGTATCTGAATCAACCGAGATTTTCTCAGTGATTGTGTGAGGTAATCTCACAAATATTTATGCCAGTGTTTCTATCTCTGAAACTGAATAACCTGAGAGGTATTCAGAGATGTATTCAGAATTTGCTACTACTTAATAATAATAAACCCTCATATATGTTGCACCAATTTTCCCACATTGGGTTTTTCCGGGGACTTTTGTCCAAAAATAACAGTGTCTATTGTGTTGTATCTTCTTTCTTGCTCAGTCTCTTGTTTTCGCATAATATTTAATTAAGTGAAGGCTGCAGTTTATGTATTATGATGTTTTCTGTAAGAAATTGCATGCAATTTGTTTAAAGGAATTTAAAAAATAGGAGTAATATCATCAATTGTTGCAATAGGGATTCTTGTTGTGGAATTTTCACACTTGGCAACTTAGAGGAACAAATGACATTTGCAAAGTTCATTTTTTTCTTCTTTTTATAGGGTCATGAAGAACATGCCCTTGACTCTTTCTTTTGACCAAAAATAAAGCATGAAGAACATGCTTGATAAAAAATAATAATAATAATAATAATAAATTAGTTTTTACATGAAATATATATTGATACAAGTACAATAATTATGAAGACTAAACCTAGTTACAATTTCAACACTCCCTCTTAACTAAGGAGGTATTCATAATGACTTATCAGGATATTCTCAAGTTGATAACTTCTATAAGAAAGGATCTGGATTGATAAGCATCAATGATGATTTACATCATCATAGCTAGCATTATCAAAATACAAAGCCCTTGATTATAGTACAATGTTGGGAGGCATAAATTTCGATGCCTATCAAGGCACGTACCCCACCCGGTTGTTCCGAAGGTATGACCTTATAGGACCATTTCCTAATCTCAAGGAAAAGTACATCCTCCGGACCATTCTTTACCAAGTCCATGTATCCAACTTAGGATGCTAATCCTAGTCAACCACAATAAATGACTCAAGGTTGTGTCCCTGAAGCTTATCCAATCCACCATTCTCCCTACCAATGTCCATGCACTAGGCTTATGGTTGTTAGTCTTGGCCATAGTACATGACACATGGAAAATATGGTGTCCACCCTCACTCCCTCTCAACCAAGGCGGAGATAACCACAAGCCTACACTTGTCTCAAAAATACTCTAAGAAGGAACTTCATCAATGCATTGGCTACTTGTTCGTCGAGTGGAGACCCATTGTAGTTTCTCGACTTCTATCTGCATCACATCATAATGAGCTTCAACCTTCCTAATTTTCTAACAATCTTCACCTTGAGTCCAACGTGTCACCAAATAATCCATCATAACATTTTACAAAGCCAAACTACTTCACAACTAATTGTACCAACCAACACATCTTCTGCCTCTACAATGCACAAAATTTTGCTTTATATTCTTCTAGGAAACCTCAAGTCCCATGTTGTATGATCCCTCATGACAACTTATGCTTCCAGCTCCCTCTGAAGTCAATATTACTTTCTTTGGCTCATGAATCCTTCATTTCCAAAGTAAGTGGTCCTCTTTAATTATGAGGCTTCTTCAAAAACTTGGAGTAGCTCTTCTAACTGTGGCAATCGTCTTCACTTGATCCTCTCCCTCTTATTGGGAGAACCTTTAAACTGCTCTTTCTTTCTGCAATCACATTCTTCCATCTTCGTGCTTTGCTAAGTCCTTTCCATTCTTTCATCTACTTTCAAGTCTCGGGGAACTCTTATAATCAATTTGCAAATTTTATTAGAAGCCTATGAAAGAACAAATATAATTGAGCAAAGTACAAAGGCAATAGCAACAGTAGTAAACAACGAGAGTAGATGTAGAGTACTTATCTTTTGAGAAAAGTCTATGTCCTATTGTTATTTTCACCATCTTTGTCCTCACATCAGCAAGATGTCATATCTATCATTTCCAAGAGCTAGGGTTTCTTCTTGTTAGCGGAAAATGATCAGTTCTAGGGTTTGTCTATAGGGTTTTCTAATTTAATTCTTTGCTACGATTTATCAACCCTGGTTCCTTCAAGACCTACCATTCATTAAAAATTGCAATTTCTACATGTACACTAAAGTGTTAGCTTCAAACCCTAGAAAAACCTTCTATACGTGAGATGGAATTTATTTTGTTTCTAGATCTCACAAACCTAGTCTTTCTATGCAAGGAAAATCTCCAAATGCAACTCTTTTTATTATGCATTACTATCCTTTAAGATATCAATATCTTAGCATTACATGCAATACAATTGACATTTGTTGCAAATGAACAAAGTTTTATACATACCTTTTTCAACCTTACCTTATTCATCTTTGTAGAGATCTGATCCTTTGACTTTACTTTAGTTAACGTGTATCAACTTTCTCCAACAAGGATTCCATCGACCCACAGAGATTTCTTTTAGCTGCTAGCAACGTCGTTTGTCATAGTTCACATAGTTTGCACATACATAGTCTATAGAAGAGGATTTAGTCTACCCATAGCCTTTAGTCCCTTATCAAAATTCATTGATTAGATAGTTTGGTTTTAATGGTGTAATAGGTCATTTTATCTATAGGAAGGAATTCTCAGCAGCGTAGCTGCTTCATATACCTATGTCACATAAATGAGCTTCATAAACCTTTAGATATCGTGCTATAGTTATTCCACAAAGTCTCGTCCAATAATTTTGGTCTCTTCATTCTAATGAGTCAAGCATCATAGATCTGTCCTCTACGAAAATATATGGGCATAGAACAATTGTTGATTTGTGGTAGCATCGGATGTGCTCTAGCCGCGAAATTTGGTGGAGAGGTTGGGGCACATGAGATCTCCAATACCCAAAAAGGGTTTGGGCAAATTCTAAACAGTTCAGGAGATATTAAAATAATTAATATTTTTAATGGAGTCCCTAAGTCTAAACTTAGGGAAATTAAAATATTAATGTGGATTAATAGAAAACAGTGTTAGAATGGTCCAAAAGACATGGATCAAGCCAAATCTAATCTTAGTTGTTGATTAGGGACTTAATCTCGGTTGTTGATATGTCAACGAGAAAAGTATAAGAGGAGGCTTGAGGGTCACTTGGAGAGTGTTGACTACTGGAGTAGCACCTGATGATTATGTGAAGACTCCATGCCCAAGGATGATCCAGAGGACACTTGTACCATCAAATGTCATAAGTCAACAGAGTTTTTTAACTCTACTTCTATCTCCTCATCATCTTTCTTCTTTGTACCCAGATTCCACACCCTGCGGGGAATTGTAATAAGTGATGCTAGTATGATGTTTCTTGAATTTGTAACAGGCCTAGGATATGGGACTCGATCAGCAAACGAGTACACCTTGGAGTGTTTTTTTTATCCGGTTAATTATCCCTTCTTTTTCAGAGGCGGATAATTCTCTAGATTTTTCACTCATGCACACCCCAAAGCCGAGGTGACGGTTTGAAGATTGAACCCCTGACACATCTTAGTGTCTAGGGTCGATGTATATTACCATACTAGATCACACAAAAAGTTTCGTGGAATTTGGCTAGGTCTAAGTAGGATTTTTAATAGTTAAAAATTTCCCGCAAAACGGGATTTTTTAATTATTTTTTATATAAAGGCATAAATAAGTGGCCTTAGGAGATGTCTGGGGTGTATGACCAGTCGAAATTCATCCTCAGAGGCCCAGCATTCTCCTAGAGCCTACTTTGGGGGTCGAAAAATGACTCAGAGTCCCTCAAAAGGCGATTTTTCCAGTGACAGTGGCAAAAATGAAGAAAAAATTAAAAAAAATGAATAATTGGAAAAATTTGAAAAAATTTCCAAAGTCAAAATAAGTCAAATTTTGACATGGAAGTCAAGCAGATGATCAAGGGTGATGTGGCAAGCAATGTGGGGCCCACCAGATAAAGTTTCAGGCTCAAGTCAAAAAAAGTCAAAGTCAAAGTCAGCGTTGAAGTCATGAGACAATCGAATTTTTTTTTAAATTTCAAAGGTTGAATGTTTGAATATAAAAGTGAGTGGGTAGGGGACCCACCTCACCTCAGCCCACCAAATAAAAGCTCAAACAGAAAAATTCGTACGCACAAGATCCGTAGGAAGTCCGTACGCAGTCAACCATACAAATACACAGTCAAACAGTCAACGCAGTTATCTCCAGCTGATTACGTGGGCAGCAAAGTAACGCAGGTTAGCATGTCACGTGGATATCCCATCAGTTAACGTGGGCAGTTTAAAGGGCAGGCAACGTTGAAGATTGGGACAACGATTAAAACAGGCAGTCATAGCAGTTTAACTCACAGCCAATCTGTCGTACGCATATATACACAGCCAGTCAACGTGGGAGCATAAGTTACGTGGGCTGTGTCAAAGGATATCCCAGCAGTTTAACGCATATAACTCAGCACTTTAAATACATGTTGGCCAATAAAATAGTTACGCAGGTCAACACAGCAATTAATACCTACAGCAGTTTAACTCAAATGTCAACGTGGCAGCAAAATTAGTGGGCAGCTACAGCCATTACAGCGGTACGTTGACATTCTAGCATCATTGGCAGCCAAAGTAAACAACAGTTTAATGTGGTATTAACAGCAGTTCGTGGGCAGCTACAACAGCCAATTAACTCAGCAAATAAACAGCGGTTTACATCATCATGAACAGCAGTTCAACCAGTAGTTCATCAGCAGTTCATGGACAGCCAGCGAACACATAGCAGCCACTTGGAAATTCATGTTTCATTGGGATTGTCATCGAGCTACACTTGTCATTTCATTTCTTCATTGGGATCTTCACCTTATTGCCATTTGTCATTGGGAATTCGCCTTGGGATTGTCTCCCATGTGCCTATTTATATGAGCCTTGGGCTCTTATTGTATCATCATAGAACAAGCTATTGGGCTGGCGGAGACTCTGCCGGATTTTGTATGCAGCATTTACATTAATAAATAAAAGTCTTTGGGGTTACTAGCTTCTCTTGTGGTGCATGCCTTGGTACATGAGGTATACTTGTGTCGTTTAATATTCATGTGATTTTCATTTGCTATCTA